>CAUYQV010101328.1:0-106482 GCA_963574575.1 Galagoides demidoff
GCATAACTTTCTGTGCTCTTATAAAGATAACATGAGATCATTTCTATAAAAATTGTTCCTTTAAAGTCTGTTTTTTCCAAGAATGAGGCCGTGTTAACATTGGACTAAACATTAACCTCTGTTGGTTTAGCTACTCTATCAATGAATATCTATCTATCTATTATCTATCTATCTTTAAACGTTAGAATAGTTCTAGCAGGCAGGAATGACTTCAACAGTAGACAATTTTCTTCAAATAGAGAAGGAAGATGAATACAAAGTAAATTTTTTTTTTTTTTGAGACAGAGCCTCAAGCTATCCCCCTGGGTAGAGTGCCATGGCATCACAGCTCATAGCAACCTCCAATTCCTGGGCTCAAGCGAGTCTCCTGCCTCTGCCTCCCAAGTAGCTGGGACCCCAGGCGCCCGCCACAACACCCGGCCATTTTTTGGTTGCAGCCGTCATTGTTGTTTGGCGGGCCCGGGCTGGGGATTCGAACCCGCCACCTTAGGTGTATGTGGCTGGCGCCTTAGCCGATTGAGCCACAGGCGCCGAGCCAAAGTAAAATATTTTAAAAGAAATCAGACCTTAATTGGTAAGCCCACTCTGGAACACTAGAATGTCCTGGATGGACCAGCAGATCTTCTACTTGCATAAAGATCTGAATCTACTGTGAAAAGTACTACAAGAAAATTGGCATTCATAAGTAGGGATGGAGACATAAAAATTCAGACTCCGAAATAAAGAGAAGCCCCAGCATTTACTTACAGCAGGTATTCTGAAATAACAGATACCGTGAGTGCAGGAGATATTCATAAAATACGTTCACATGGCAGATACTGACCAGGTGCCTTAGCTGTTCCCAGAAAAACCATTTACTTTTGTGAAAAAGAAAGATTTGTGATTGCAACCTGTCATTTTATTGTTCTCTGGTACATTCCCAAAGGAAAACACTTAAACTTCTTGAGAACAGCATACAAAGTACAAGAAGTTTCAGTGTATTCTTTAGGCTAAGGACATGAATTACAGTAGAAGCTGGGAAGAAAAGTGGCAATAGTGAATAGAATAAAGAACTGCATTTTGAAGCCATTTGGCAGCAGAAGATACATCACTAGGTACGTTAGATGAAGAATAACAGTAAATAGAATAAGGAATAGGTAGGGGAATGAAGAAAGTGAGGTGCTCAAATGAATTGTGAGACACGGGCCTCAAGTCAAATTATAATCTATACCTTTAATTGCACTCCTTCTACTCTCCATAAAGTTCTATCACATATACATAGATAGATAGACAGACAGACAGACAGACAAATAGATATAAATGATTATTCAAAAATTGATCCATTTTGGATGGGTAAGAGCAGCCTATCATTGGTTTTGAAGGCACATGGTACAAAGATAACTGAATAAGAGCTGAGATCTTCCTGTTCTAATGAATGTAAATAATTTAAAATTATCTGCCAATAAGCTTCACAGTTGAACTCTGTTATTAGAAACAAGGATGTACTAGATATCTGGTTTCCAACTCTCTCAGTCATTATCATGCTCTGGAACAAGATACTATATAATATCTACAAAGTGGTCACCATTTGTAACATTGATGTAAAAATGTCTGCTTATTTTTTCTCACTACATGTAAATTCTTCCTGAGCCTACCGTCAAAGTGGAATACCGCTGGAGCAGTGTGATTCTTACATTCAAAAGTATCTAGTCTATCTTGGTAGCTACAAACTTGTCCAGTCTAGGTGAGATTAGAGATCTTTATCTTTACCTATATGAAGAGAAATACCAGTTCAAAGAGAATACAAGAAACTGAATGGAAGAGAAATAATAATCAATGATATAATGGAAGAAAATTATCTTGTTGACTTACAATCCAATCATCAGAAGCTTGCATGTTCTATGCAGAATGAAAATAAAAGGAATAGGTGGATTATTATGAAAGTTTTGGTATACATGAAAATCAAGAAACACAAAATCTGTGTGGATGGAAGCAAATAAAGCTCACACCCCAGCAACACTGATAAGCTTGGAAAGTTTAAACTTGCAGGGGCAGTGCCTGTAGCTCAGTGGGTAGGGCACCAGTCACATGCACCAGGGCTGGCGGGTTCATAAATTGAGACTGTCTCAACTAAAAAAAAAAAGTTTAAAATTGCATTAGTGCATCAGAAAGGATTTTATTGATTATGTTTCTTGGAAGTGAAACGATGGACTAAAACACAGTCTAGCTCAAAATTTTCATAGTGACCCACATATATAAATTTTTAATAAATTTAAAGGTTTTCATCACATTAAATACTCCTTTTTAATCAAATTTATATTATAATAAAGATATGCAGATATATCTTTCACATTATTAAAGAAAAACTAACTATCCAGTGCAATATACACTATATATGTACACCATGAACCCCAAACATTGGAACTATATGATTCATCTATGTAACCACTTGTATCTCTAAATCTACTAAAATTCTAAAAAGAATAAAAATGTCTTAAATTGAGTACCAGAACACTTAATGTTAAAATACTAGAAGCATACTAATAAAGTAAAATAATAGAAGGGAGACTATAGTCAACTTAAATTAATTGAATATTCTCATATTGCTATTGCACAGAAATAAGCATAATTAATTAGGATATAAGAGCTCAAATCATAATTTTTTGAAGAGGTTAAAATTTTAAATAAGAGATATCTGTAAAACAGTGGCAGAAATGATAATTTTTTATTAATATATTTTGTTTGTTGAAAGAAATTAATAAATTTATTTTTAGAAATAAAAACTTTTAGAGCATTACATTGAAAGGATCTGATCCATAACAGAAAAAAGGAAAAATTAAAAACTAAGAAATAATTTCATACAACCTGCACAATATTAAAAAGTACATCACCATCATCAAAATTAATATTAAAAAGGAAATGGTGTGATAATGTTCTTGCACAAGAAAAACTAATAATTTATACATTTATCAAAATTAAAAGATATTGTTTTATATTATTTTAATTATTTTGATAAATTAGTATGAACCTATGAATGTGGAAGAAAGATTTTAAAAGATTCTTGTTTATAGAGACATGATAAAGTGACCAAAATCTAAATAATATAGAAGCAGGGAAACATTCACTTAGCTTAAAGTGATATGTAAAAAAATTCACATGTAAAAAATGGATTACACAATAAAGTGGTACTCTTAAAAATACAGAAAATAAAATTAACTCCCTAAATCACACTATCTTTAAAAATACATTCTGGATTAACTACATGTTTATTTTTAGAAATTTAATAATGTATTAAAACTATGAGATTATTTATACAATGCTGATCTTTAGAAACATGTCAAAGAGCTTCGTGCTTTTAAATTCTGTGTAAAAATAATATTAGAAATATTAACAAAATTGTGAAGCAAACATATAGTATTTATTTCAAACATATATTTCAAATATGTTTCAAATACCAAACATACAAGTTTCAAATAAATGAACTGTTTAATTAGGACAATTCTCTCAACCACTCTATATTTTTGTTTGAGAATATAAAGAATAAGACTTAATTGTACCTATTCTCAGGGTTGCTTGAGAATTAATGACATATGCTAAGTGTTCAGAACATTCTTAACACAGAATCTGTCTTGTGCATATATAGTCATGACAATATAGGCATTGGCTGATATTGTCAGGAACAACACCTATGTGAACATTAAGGACTTGATGAGATTGAAGAAAATGAATACACACACACACACACACACACAGAGAGATATAACAAATTCATTTATAAAACAACTCATTAGCAACCAAAAATACCATCCTTTGTGCCTTCAGAGTAACAAAGATCAAAGTGAATTGTATACAGGAAAGGAAACCCTAAAGAAAACAAAATGTGATACCTTTCTGAAGGGCCGTCAACAGACCTATGAGGCATAAGAGATGACATAATTATGGGACAGTTTGGAATTTATTCAGGCAAAATAATTTAACAAGTGCACAGTTAAATTACAATAATTTTTTAAAAATTAGAAATAACCAAAGAGACTGGCAAAAAGAATTATGGATTATAGCTTAACACCAGTAAATACTATTAATTCGTTTACAGAGTGATTAATTCACTATTAATAAACTAATGAACTATCAATTCATTGTGATTACATAGAGGAATGAATAAGAGTAATAGGAAAGAAAACTCATTTGAATTCTGCGGCCAATGTATACACCGCCCTAGAATGGCCTCCCTTCCGTTACAGGGATGGGATGTAGGTATTGGCAAAATCGTTTAAAAATATGCAAAGGTGTAAAGAAGGAGCCTACCAAATGATAACACATTTGTTTACAATTTTAAAATCATATGAATCTTTTTTTGTCAATATTTTTATTTAACGTTAAGGTCTTATCTTTGAATACTGTCCCCCCAAAAGACTCACTTCACTCGAGGGAAGTGAGTGACACTGATTACGGATTTGAATAGAGTTTTAAAAGGTTGCCGATGATATTGCCACTCTCCTTGATTCTAAGAGGGCTGTACTGTACACGCACCACCCTCTTTCCTATCTGTGCACAACTCCTATCATATACCAGGTCCTGCCCCTCAAGGGACCTTCTTGTGGGAGAAGCACTTTTTCCTGCCACAGCCAGACATACCCATGGCAAGGGGGGTAGGGAATGACAGTTCTGGATGGCACCTGTAAGACCCCCACTTGTCCTGGTATATCCCAAATCGGGGCTGCCTCTTCAGTCTGGGTCCCAGGATGAGAAGACAGGTGGTGCAGAACTATGGCTTACACAGCAGTAAGTAAAACTACACACAAAGCACTGAAATGTGGGGGTGGCTTTTACCTCTGCATAACATGATGGAAGCTAATGGACTCAGAGCTAGATACCAAGGTGTGGGTAGATTATACAGAAGGCAAACTAAGGCGTACACTGCCCACAGGTGAGGCAGGAAGAGTGGACACCAGGACGCAGACACAGAGGACGCAGCGTGGACAGAGATGGCAGTTATTTGAGGGCTGTGACCAGAGTTGTACCATCACCTCCCCGGCAGCTTCACAAGAAAGGGCCTAAGTAACAAAGGAAGAGTTTGGCTTGTACTGACCAGTTGTTGTATCTGATATACTGGCATCTGTGAATGATTGTAGAGGATCAAGTTTCCCTTTTGACCGCAGGCACTAGAAACCTCAGAGATAAATTTGAAACTGGCCTACCCTTAGAAAATATGAAGGAAATTCAGGTTTTACATGTTTATGTTTGCATTATTCCTGTCTCCTCTGTACTCCAGCCTTTTCATCCTTTTTTTTTTCCTTTTTTGAAATGTACTCTTCATAAGTATTGTTTTAAATTTAAGCCTCTTTTTAACAAGTGATACAAATATTTTATACATATATGTATATACACACCATATGTATATATACATATATATACACACAAAAAAACCCCCAAAACATATGAAAAATAGAAGCATGTGATTACTGAGCACCTTCCATGTGCCACATGAGCTTTGTACATGTTCAATGCTTTCAAAAACCCTGCGATCTAACGTTACTGCACCAATATATCAGATGAGAAGACAGATGCTCACAGATTTGTTAAACAGCTTGCCAGGGTGATAATAGGTGACACAAGCAGAGGAGACCAAGGAATATGGGATTCCAAAACGTCTCTCTTGAAAACAAAGATTCAAAAGTGCTCGACTGCATCTGTGTAGCTGATCACAGTGGAAGGTCAGTAGTGGTAATAACCTCATATAATGATATATAAGAGCTATCACATCCATTCCAGTCTGGAATGGTTACATTTTTCTGTAGTCCACGCTATATTGTGCCTTTAAATTAAAGCCCTTTAACGTCATATGTAACCCATCATTTGCTCCTCATGAAATAACAGATTCTTGGGTACCCCTAAAATATATCCCCAGTGCTTTGATCATAAAAGTTTCAAAGCCAAGTTTTCCTCTGATTGCATGGCACGCAGCCCTCTGTAGCTTTTATTTTTGTCTTTATGCAAATAAACAAATTCCTGAAACAGAAAAGCAAATCAGAGATGAAAGTCTGTTTATAAGAATGCCAAAACAATTTGCTGTTTATCATTGTCCCTATCAGTCCTCTTTTAATTCTTCACAGATAGAAAAAATGACACTGAGTAGGAGTAATTCAGACAGAACGGCAGATAGAAATAACAGGCAGATCGATGGCTTTGCAGAATAAACATGCACGAAATCTTAGGGAGTCCAACACCTGATTGATACAAACCAAACTAATAGCTGGTAGTCATGAAGTTTACAGATGTCAAGCATTTTTATTGGGCATCCTTGTCTTAGTCATATTCTACAATGGTGCTATTGTTTTTAAATTGAAAAATTATTTTAATTTGGAGTATTCCCTGATTATTTGTTAATTTCCTTTTATTTACTGTAATGTTTCACAATTTTAGAATGATGATTTTTTTTATTGTAAATTTTTCTAAACGCAGAAAACAAAATTGTTGTCCCCAAGGACTTGCCTTATTTCTGTGTTTTTGTCACTTATCTGATGCCATTTTCTAGCTGACAGGGAAGGTCACAGTCTGGTCGTCCCTCACTAGGGAGTGTGAGCCTCCCATCGGGACCCTCTGAAGTTGGCAGGGCAACAACGGTGCTCTGCATCGTGTAGGTGAGATTGTCACATGGTTCGTAAGTCTCTTGTCCAGCGTCCAGCTGTCATTTGTGGTCATCCCACTGCTCCACACAGAAGCCTGAAACACAGCTTCCAAAGACTGCTGGCTTCAGCCACATTTCTGGCTTCCCATCGGATGGCACAGGATGTGTTTCCATTGTATTTGTGAACTACCCCAATATCCTAACTGAGTTTTGTTAAAAAAAAAAAAAAAATAGACCTGCAAACATCGGCACAACTTAGTCTTCACACAAGATACTTGTTATGTTACCTGTGTGTAACAGCACTCATGCACTCTTGGGATGCACAGCTCCTGAGACTTTTAGGTGGGATTTTACATTTTGAAGGAAATACGTGGTATGTGGCATATGGTAGGAGAAGACCAAAGTCGGCTGATGATGAGCACAATTAAAGCATTTATGAACTAATATAAGAAGTCAAATCCAGCATCCTCCCTCCCCAAAGCAGGATATTCTGCTTTTATAATGGCTTGACTTAATGAACATTTAAAAGCCTCTCCTTCTGTACTGGATGGACTCTCCTTCTGTTTCTTGGGTTGATGATTTAAACAAATTTTTTTAATTAGTTGGGTCCATTAGAGTTATATATCTTTGTAGAGCACAGGTAACGTTTTGATGCAGGCATACATATGAACTAATCCAATCAGGGTAACTGGGGTACCCAACTTCTCAGGCATGTGTCATGTTTTTGTAGCAGGAGCATTCTAATTTCACTTTTATAGTTATCTTAAACTATATCTTAACTTAAGTTGATTTATAGTCACTTTGTTGTGAAGTAGAATTTTGTCCATTCTATCTGTCTAGCAAAGCAGCTATTATTATTATTACCATTTTAAAGACAAGGAAAAGACAAAGACATAAATTGTTACCTGTCTGAAATAATGCAATTAGGAAGTGTCATCATCGGAACTGGGACACAGACGTATTTGAATGTATGATGTTATGGTATCTAGCTCATCTGTACATTGGGGAAATGCCTTACTGATACCCTTACATGAAACTCAGAGGAAATACTGTCTCAGGAGGGGGTAAATTATTAATAAATAATGTGCTTACATTCTCTACTTTCCCAATGAGTGTTCAAAATTATCCTTTTCTTCATTACCTTAAGAAATTTAACATTTCCCCAATTTTTCTTCCTTCCCAAAGCATGTGATTAAATTTATGAGTTCCAAAATTTGCCATAATCAGAGAGCTCTATATTTCTTTGGGTTTTGTTGTGCCAGTTGAAATTGAAAGTCTTCCACTTCTGTATTTTCAGTGTTTATTTCCTGCCTCTTGAACTAAGACAATTAACCACCTTTATGACATGTGCCATGAAAATGTGTTCAGGTGTGATTCAAGCAAAGAAAGATGGAAGACTGGATAGTTTTAGCAACACTCTTTCTCTCTCCTTCTCTTTTTTTGACAGCCCTTAGCCCCAAATGCTGCTATCAACCACCCTACAGACAAAAAGAGACATTAAAAACAAAGTCTGCCACTCCTGAGATGGTACGAGCAACCCCTCTCTTCCTCTTCCCCCTCAGCACACTCAGAGTGAAGAGGATGGACATGAAGTCTTTTACTATGATCCACTTTCACATAATGAATAGTAATATATTTTCTTTCACCATTTTCTTAATGACATTTTCATTCTCTAGCTTTCTTGTAAGAACACACTATATAGTATTATAAAGCATATAAAATTTGTCTTCACTGACCAGGAGATTGTCAGTAAGGCCTCTGCTCAACAATAAGCTATTAGTCATTAAGTTTGGGAGAGTTAAATGTTTAAGAGGACTCTTGCCTTTGTAGGGATCAGTCTCCCTAATCACTGCATCATTAAAGGGTCAACTGCATAGTCAACTGATCATTGATAAAGGAGAAAAGCCAATACAACTAAGCAAAGATAGTCTTTTCAATAATGGTGATAACATAACTGTACAGAACCTTGGAATCTAGGCATAGTCCTTAGATCTTTCACAAAAATTAACTTAAAATAGATAATAGACAAAACCATAAAACTCCTAGAAGATAACAGAGGAGAAAGGTAGATGAGATTGAATGTGGGGATGACTTTTTAGATACAACACCAAAGGCAAGATTTATGAAAGACACAATAAAGTTGGACTTCACTAAAATCAAAAATGTCTTGTAGGTAAAAGACACTGTTAAGAAAATAGAAAGACAAGACAATGACTGGGAAAGTGATTTGCAGAAGACACATCTGAAAAAGTTTTTGTTATGCAAAATGTACAAAGAACTCTGAAAAGTCAACAGTAAGAAAATAAACAACTTAATTAACAACTGGGCCAAAGACCTTAGTAGACACTTTATGCAAAGAAGATATAACTTGTATAAATACACACACACATATACATATTTATGTTGAATTATATATATAATACATGTAAATATATATGTCTATATATCTATATCTATGTATCATTCACAATTGTTCAATCTCAAACACTGTAAATGCCAAAAAGCAAACAATAATTAAAGCAATAGACTTTGTGTGATTATAATGTAGCAAATAGGTACATGGATTATAACAAACAGAAAGCTCTGATGTAGAGGCAGTGGGCATGTGAGAAATCTACCCATTCCTCTTAGTTTTTTTGTGAACCTAAAATTATTCTAAAAAATAAAGTCTATTAAAAAAAAAAAAGACATAGTACTCAATTGGGCAAAAATAAATAAATAAAGATACTGAGCCCTGATGACATCATTCAACTACTGTCTTTACCAAGCCTATAGGCTTCCCAGATTCCATAAATGCAGTTTTTAGAACAGTTAATTATCTAATGTGTATATTAGTTTGAGTCCAGTTTTTGTATCTAATTTGTATTTCTGAGATTTATACAAAATCTCATGTCTATGGCACAGTATAGAGTTGAATATTGGCTCTGTTATCTCAAGATTGTGTGTTCTACAATAACAGAACATCCCTTTCAGTTTTAATTTTATACTTTGTGAAAGGATAAACTTGCCCTGGACTATTTTAGGATTGAAATACATCATATATAGAACACCTTGTACACATACTCTACCATTGCTCAATAAATGGATATCATATTAATGGGAGAAAAATGGTTTTACCTCCATTAATCTCTTCAAACTATTGAAAAGTCCCTTCCAGACAACTTCTCTGTTCTGACCTTCCTTTTGGCACTAGAAATACAATTTGGTTGTATTTTTGCTTTGGTAGTATTTACGAGGATTAAGCTTGCTTCGTCTCCTCTAAATTCCTTATGAGAGAAACTTGGTCTTGCCTGTAGGGTAAGCTCTTATGATATTGAAAATAAGATTCAATGTGGAGTCTTGATAAATCATTTTATTTTTACAAATAAACACACAATTTGATGATATTACATAAAACAGAAAGGCAAGAACTAAATGGATTTTCAGAAAAACACATTGTTTACCCAAAGGTATTCATTACCCAAAGGTTTATTAAGGTCATACATATGAAATCCTATTGTTGATACCTGATATATCTGGAGCATTGTAAGATTATACAGGGGAAAAAAAGAGGAAAAAGAGAAAACATATTTTCAGTAATTACCATGCACTGGGGACTGACATATTCTGTAACGTATTTTATGACTTTTAAATCTCAGAATACCAATGATGTATTTCTTCATATATATAATTATTCAGATGTTTATGGTGCCATACACACTGTGATAGACGTGGATGAGTTGCTATCTGTATGTTGCCATGTCATTTATATTAAACAAATAATTATAAGAGATCATTAGACAGAAGTGAATTATTACTCCTATTTTCATAAAGAAAGAAAAATTCCCCTGTAATAGAAGCCATAAGTGATAAACTATCAGAATGCAGGGTACTTGAAGGATATAATGCAGAAGAAGATGTAATCTACACCTTCCGCAGCATGAGATTTAAACTATCCAAAACATATTCAAAGGATATTTGTTGAATTGATAAGTGATTTTGAACCTACATCTACCTTCCTCCAATTTTCATGTCATTTCATTATGCCAGGCTAAATTCAAGTAATCCACACTTCTGTCCTTATTTGGAAAATATAAAATATTCTATCACTAATGAATTGTTTATTTTGAGGACAATCAAGCCCTGTTCTACTAATATATTCATTTAAATTATAAAACATCTTTCTATGCTCTCTGGATATTAAAATAAAAATGTATTTAATTTTATCTTTATTTTATTTTACTCTTTTAATTCAGAAACTACATCAGAATTTTAACCTACCTTTTCATATAAGAAATTAATAACTTGAATTAAATTGAAATAGAAACAGATATAAATCTTACAGACAATTAAATCAGAGTAAATGAATGAACTAGAGGTCTGCCCTATCCTGCCAATCAGCAGTAATTATTTTTTTCTAAATAAGAATTATCAGTTTTCCTGAAGAATTTCTGAGGAATCTCACAGAAAAAGAAATAAAAACTATCAAAACAAACAAATGAACAACAAAATCAGTCTGAATAATATTCCTGTCAATTGAATGGTATGGGACGGTTTTCTTTTTCAGAACTCAATCTGAGAAGTTTTCTTATTCTTCTCCTACACATACCAATCTATTTCAATATTTCTTTTTGATCTGACACCCATTAATTTAGTCAAACATCACACAAAGTGAGTTAAATCAATGATTTCTCAAACTGGTACTTATTGGATGATTTAGGAGATTGTGAATGCCCCAGTAATAGTATAAACAGAATTTTGAACATCTAGGTTTACATTGTTACAAGGAAAGATTTGGGGGCTTTCTTTGAATTTCCAAATGAGTCCATTCATGATCAAAAACAGTTAAGAAACATTGATTTACCTTTTTTATTTATTCTTGACTTTATCAAGCCAAGGTTTGCCTATAAATTCTTACTGCATACTACAGTGCAAACTCAGTAGCCAGATGGCCTAAATTTCAAATCCCTGCTCTAACACTAATAGCTACAATATTTTATATTACCTGTTGCACAGGGATGTTGTTGAGAAGATTAAATGACTTAATATAAGTAAAATTCCTACAACAGTGCCTAGAATTTAAAAGGTATAATATAAGAATTAGTATTCTATAAGTGTTATGAAAAAAGTAAGAAAATCTTAAGTAGTGGTGAATATTATATCATAATACTGTAAAAGTTCATAGTACTATCATGCTGTAAAAGTTCTGCTTCAAAGTAAGCTCTCCAGGATTGTGCTCTTGGAGTTACTACATTCTATGAAAACTGTGTTAAAAGAGCAAATAAGTTTGAGAAATAGTGCTCACTTTTTTTCTTAAGGATTCAAAATACTATTTTCTTTTTTCTTTCTTTTTTTATTATTAAATCACAGCTGTGTACATTAATGCAATAGTGGAGTATAACGTGCTGGTTTTATATACAATTTGAAATATTTTCATCTAACTGGTTAACAAATAGCCTTCACGCTATTTTCCTAGTTATTGTATTAAGATATTTATATTCTACATTTAGGAAATTTCACATTTACCCTTGTAAGATGCACCATAGGTGTGGTCCCACCAATTACCCTCCTTCAATCCACCCTCCACCCTCCCCTCCCCCTCCCCTTTCCCCATATTCTTGGGCTATAATTGGGTTATAGCTTTCATATGAAATATGAAAATATTTCATATGAAAGCTATAACTTGGTTTCATAGTAGGGCTGAGTACATCGGATATTTTTTCTTCCGTTCTTGAGATACTTTGCTAAGAAGATTTTTTAAAGAAACATATTTAAATTTATTTAACCATATATTTAGCACCACAGAACCTTTTGTTGGAGGGAATACCTATTATTTTCTTGTGGAGTTCACAATTTAAGTAATGTAATCCTACTGGATGGTGGCCCCTTCACTGCAGATAATAAGATGGTACTGATGTCTAGTTTCTTCTTCAATTAGTATCATATAAAGATACACTTAGCCATAGTATTTGACATGGTAATTTCCCATGTTGAATTGGTCAATTACAGAGTTCTTTATTCTTGGAAAGCTGGGAAAAGTAGAACAGCTCCTTTCTCATACACAAAGACACATAACAGAAAAATTCCCTTGTGAACCTGTGTGAAATGGGAAGTCTGGTGACAAATCAATGATGGGAAAGAACAGAGGTGAAGCTAACTAGTTATCAATCTCCATATGTTCACAGTTTACCATGGTCACCTGAACTATAGAATCAGCCAGACACAAGACACCTGACCAAAACCCAACACCAAAATATGTGGTTAAGTGGATAATGTATTCTGTTGTTTGTGTCAATTCTACCTTTGGCATATTTCCATTTGTTCTATATTTTGTCATCGAGAGTATGTTTTGTAAGTGATTTTTAGAGGTGTTTAAATTAATAGGAGGTGTCTGGCCCAAGATTTTTTTAAAAGGCATAGCTTGTATTAGTATCTGAGAGCTTCCATAACAAATATCTAAAGCTTGGTGGCTTAAAACTCTACGAGTGACAGAGACTAGATATCTAAAATTGAGCTATCAGCAGGGCCATGCTTCTCCTGAAGGCTCTAGAGAAGAATACTTACTTGACTCTTCCAGCCACTAGTGATCCCAGACCTTTCTCAGCTTGTGGCCAAGTAACTCTAATCTCTGTTCCATCTTCAAATGGCCTTTTCTTTGTGACTTTCTCTATCCTCTTCCCTGCTTATAAAAACATGAATCTTTAGATTTAGCCCTCCCTAATCCAGCATAATTAATCCAAGATCCTTAACTAATTATATGTATAAAGACCCTATTTCCAAAGAAGTTCACATTCTGAGGCTGGTTATTAAATGAAGGGGGAGCACTATTTCACCAACTACAAAGCATATGTACGTTTTGGAAAATATGCCTGATATTTAGAGAGGCTTTTAAGCTAACTAATTAGGGTTCTTAATTAGTCCTGTGAAAGTCAATATTGGTAGAATTTTTTCCTAAAAAGTATAAATTCAAAGTGATCTTCTCTACATTATAGTCTGACAGAATGCAGAACATATGTAGGCCCAAAAATAAAACTGCAGGTACGTATATGTGTTTTCAGATAATTGGATGACGTCTAAACTGTAGTATACATTGAACACTATGGTTCATGTGCAGTAAAAAGAAAGGGGATATTCTGATAACAGCTTGAAATTCACAGAGATGCTAACTTTCTAACATACCAAGATGTCCACAATGAACTAGCAGAAAATGAAGAATTACAACAATTGGGGCTGCATTTGGAACTTGGGAAATTTACCTTTCATTTCTCCTCACCCTTTAACTCAAGGACTCACTAAATCAATTTAAACTAAGTGTAAGAACATTTATTAAATTGTTATGGATACAAGAATCCAATATTCAGTCATGACACACACGAATTTGAGCAATACCTAGAAATGTAATACAATCTGCACAGTCACCCTGCCAGTCCAGAAAACAGACAATCCTCAAAATGTTCTTAGCTTTATTTTTACTGAAATAAAATGAAATTGATTTGTTTAAGAAGTAATTGATTTATGAAAATCAATTACTTCTTAAACAAATATCAACCAACTTCTATTTAAAAACATGTTCGTAAATAAATGTGACATTAAGCAAAATTTGAAGATGGCCAAAGAGGAAGCTTATTTTCAATATGTTAAGAATAAGTATGTAGAATTTAAAAAACCAATTGGAAGCTAAATATTTTAGTAATAAAGATTGGATGGTCTTATGCAAAATGTTTAGATTCATTGTATATACACGCAATACCATAGAATTCATGCTCAGAATTCCAAATAAACTAAACAAGTCCATACAGTCTTATTTAGCGTTAGTCTACATAGCAGGTCCTATTTGTAATTTTGTTCAAGTAACCGGAATGAGATTTCACCCTTCCACTGTAAATACATGAACACTGGAAAAATTATATGAAATCCTACTTTTAGATAACAATTGTTAGTACAAACTTGGAACTCTGAGGGAAGGAAAGAAAATAAATACGTTTGCCTATTTTTCTTGTTGTCAACAGAGGTGAGAACCATGTAGATAGCAAAAAGGAGTTTCACTGAGCTGAGAAAAGAAAGAGTTCAAGGAAGCCAACAAATTAAAATTGGTGGGACTAAGCACAAGAGATTAAGGAGTATTCTGAGGAGTACCAGAAATCTCCCATGACTCCCATGAGTCTCCGAATACTAAAACTGCACGTGCACAGAAAAACTCTGTAAGATTGGGACAGACAGACAGATCAACAACAGCCACAAAGGAATTATTAGATGAAACTCTCCAGAATATCCTGGGATGGAAGACATTTGTGTTCCAACCAGTCATAAGATACAGAAGTCAGTGAAAACCAAGGGAATTCCATAGATAACCCCCCAAATAACACTTTAGTAGTAAGTTTTAACTAGCAGTAGAGTAAAAGCTATGCTAGAAGCATCTTAATGGGGATTAAAATAAAATGTTACAAAAAGCAAACTGATTTGCAATTTACTTAAGTATGAAATGCTTTCAATATGCTTTAAAGGAACAACAAAACACTTTAAAAAATATAACACAAACAATGTCCAGCACCTGATCAATAATCACTAAATCAGAAAAGAAGAAAAATGCCTGAGCCATGGTTAGAAAAAAAAAAAATCAGTCCTGGAAACAGAACTAGAAATGGCCCAGTAAATAGAACTGTTAGGAAAGGACTTTAATTATTTTTCTCAATATATTCAAGGTTTCAGTGGAAAGTATATAGCACTAAGAAAAATTGAAAATATAAAAAATTAGGAAATGTGACTTTTAGAACTGAAAATATATTTAATTTTTTGTAAAATTTATAGAATGGAATTAAAAGCAAATAAAATTAATGCTAAAGAAAATATTGGTAAATATAGGGACAAAGAATTTGAAACTTTATGGAGAGAGAGAGAGAGAACCTATTTGAGAAAAGTGAATGGAATCCAGTAACCTGTTGGAAAATACTATGTAGTTCAATGTCTATGTAGTTCATGTCCCTTGGGAAAATGGGAGAGTTCAAGGGGTACAGAATAATTATTTGAAAAATAATGGCTAAATTTATTTTCATATTTGAAGATAAAAGTAAACTCAGAGATGCAAGGAGTTCAATCTCAAACAGGATAAACACAAGATATCTACTTTAAGGCACAATATAATCAAACTGCTGAAAACCTATAATAAAGAGAAAAAATCTTAAAAGCAGCCAGATTTGGGAGGCATCATAAAGGACAAAGGCAATAAGAATGATATTTAATCTTTTGTTGTGAATCAACATCAACAGAAGCCAGAGACTTATTCATGCACTAAAAAAAAAAAAAAAGACAACATCAATGTATATTTTTTATATCCCACAAAAATATATCTGATAGGTTTAGGAATATGAAGGCCTTTTCAGACATGAAGAATCGAAGGATGTTATTGGTGGCTGACATAACACTATGGAAAATACAAAGGGAAATTCTTCAGGCTGAGAGAAGTTGCTACATGACAGAAACTCAGACCTTCACAAGGAAATAAAGATCACCAATATAGTAAATATAATAGTGCATATAAAATTTTTATTTTTAAATTTAATACCATTAAAATTGACTGTGGAAAGCAAAAATAATAACAATGAATTGTACAGTTTATAAGATATGTAGAACTAAAATGTATAAAAACATTAGTGTAAAGGTTAACAGAAACAAATCAGGGTATGATAAGTTTCTATTATATGTGAAGTAGTATTATTTAACAGATTTTGACAGTTTAAAAATGCATATCTTAACCCCTTTGTGTATGTGTGTGTATGTTTCCCAACAACTGAAATTAAATTGGATAAATTGTACCCTATTACCCCTTAATAGCTAAGTGATTATTTTCTGAGAAGAGGACATTGGGTTAGACCATTTGGGTCCTGCCTAAAATTTATACTAATCTTAATCCTAATCTCCAATGCCATGGCTCCTGGAGGCTTTTGGGAGATGATAAGGTCATAAATATGGAGGCCTTTTCGATAGGATTACTGCCCTAACATTGCAGGGAGCTTGCTGGCCCCTCTATCATGTGAAAACAAAACAAGAAGTCATTATCGTTGAATCAGAAAGTAGGCCAAACACTGGATCTTCTGATACTCTGTTCCTTAACTTTCAAGGGTTCAGAACTGATGGAAATACATTTGTTGTTTATAAATACGATTAATTCATTAAAATCAGGAAATTTAACATTGAAACCATGGTTCATATTCAAATGTCCTATACTTAGGAGATGCACATAGCTGTTATCAGAATTCTCTGTTAGCTGTTAGATCTGTAAAGAATAAAATTTTCGTTTTATCTCCACTTATTCCTTTTCCATTGTTCTTTCTTGATGTGAACTTGAATTTAAGATTCTCTGTAAAGTATTTCTTTTAACACTTCTTGCAATGCAGGTATGCTGGCAACAAATTCAACTTTTGTTGTTTAAGTATTAATATATCCTTGGACAACTTTCTAAGGTACAGAATTCCAGCTGGTGTTTTTTTTTTTTCCCTTTCTCTCTCTTTCAACACTTTAAATACTCAACACTCCATTCTCTTCTTGCTTACGTAGATTTTAGGACATGTCAGATGTAATTCTTATCTGCTGACTGGCTTCTTGGAGGAGTTTATCTTCAATTTTCTGTACTTTTAATGTGATTCACCTCGCCATGTATACATGTACACATATACATCTATATATATTTATATGTGAAGATATATATATATACGTATTTTTTTCACTTTTTTTGAGACAGGGTCAAATATATATATACATATATATATTCTTTTCACTTTTTAAAAAACTTCTCAGGATACAGAGTAGTGCCCTCTTCATAGTTCACTGCAACCTCCAAGTCTTGAAAATAAGCTATCCTCCTGCCTCAGCCTTCTGAGTATTTGAAACTATAGAAGCATGCCATGATCCTCATCTAATTTTTTTTTATTTTTTTTTCTAGAAATGGGGTCTTGCTGTGTTGTTCAGGCTTATCTTGAACTTCTGGCGTCAAGTAATCCTCCCGCCTTGGCCTCCTAAAGTGCTAGGATTGCTGGCATGAGCCACCATGCATAGTTCTCACCGCACATTTTTTGTTTGTTGTTCTCTGAACTTCCTAGATATATAGTTTGCTATTGGACATTAATTTGGGGGAAATTCTCAGGCATTATAGCTTTAAACATTGCTTCCGTTCCTTTCTGTCTTCCCTTTCCTCCTAGTATTCCCATTATAAATACGTTACAGCTTTAGTAGTTGTCCCGTAGTCTTTGAATGCTCTGTCCTGTTTTTCTAGTATTTTTTTTTTTTTGCTTTGCTTTTCAGTTTGGTAGTTACTATTAAGAAATCCTGCAGCTCAGAGATCACTTCCTCAGCTGTGTCCAGTCAACTAATAAGCCCATCAAAGGCATTATTCATTTTTGTCACAGTGTTTTTGATCTTCAGCATTTCTTTTTCTGTTTCTTTCTTAAAATTTTCATCTCTCTGTTTATATTTCCCATCTGTTCTTGCATATTGTCTATTTTAACCTTTTGAGCCCTTAGTATATTAATCATAGTTGTTTGAAATTGTTTTAAATTCCAAGTCTGATAATTCCAAATTCCCTGCCATATCTGAGTCTGGTTTTGATTTTTGTTCTGTATTTTTAAGCTGTATTTTTTGCCTTTAAGCATGCCTATAATTTTTTTCTTGAGGGACATAATGTACTGAGCAAAATGTACTGTTATAAATAGGAATTAGAGATATGGTGATAAGATGTATGTGTGCAGGGGACAGTCTATAGTCTTACAATTATATTTTAGTCTTTTATTGCACCTATGCCTCTAAAATATAAACTCCACAAGTGCTTCTCAGCCCCTTCCTCGCTTTGGGTGCGTCAGTTTGGCTACAGTGAGCTGGAGTTGGATTATTTCCCTTCCTCCTTGTGAAAGACTAGAGCTGATTGGAATCAAGTATTTCCCTTTCCCCAGGTTTCTTAGGCTCTGATAAAACTCCAAGAGGTCAAGACTGAGTTAAATAGTTTTACCTTGGGCAGACCTTAAATCTTGCTAAGAAGAACTGAATGCTTTGTCTATTCCTCAATAGTTCTTTTTACTCTCTCCGTGCCAAAACCACAGTAAGATTTATTTCTGATATACACTGTGAGAGCTTGAGAAAACTCAAGGAGGTAAAACTCACAAATTTGGTGAGTGGCCCTGATGAGTGGGTCCCCTTGGATATTTTATCTCCCAGATGTTTGTACACTGAAACTCCAGCATTTCATCAATTATAATTTCTGGTGTCTATACCCCAACACTAGTTCCCAAAAATTTCTTTCCATAGATTTCTACTCTAGTAGGTTGTCCAGTCTCTGTATTTCCCTTTCTGTCTTTTTAGTTTGGGGACAAGAGTTGGCCATGTGACTACACTTTTCTGACAGTTCTAAGAGCAATTTTTCAGTTGTCAGGGTTTTTTTCAGTTTTATATTTATTGTTAGGAGGAAAGGGTCAATTTCCAAGCATTTTACACAGTGGACCAAAAACCAGAAGTTTCTTCTTTGCCTTTTAAAAGATAATTTCACTGGATATAGTATTCTTGCTTTACAGTTTTTTTTTCTTTCAATACTTTGAGTGTGTCATCCTGTTACCTCTTGGACTCCATAGATTCTAAGTCAATTGTTAATTTCCTTGAGGACCCTCGTATTCTATGAATTTCATTTCACCTGTGACTTCCAAAATTACTTCTTTGCCTTTGGCTTTTGAGAGTTTAATTATGATATGTTTAGGTCTTCATATTTTGGTGGTTATCCAATGGTAGTTCCCTGAATTTCTTGACTGCAATTTAATGTTTTCAATGCATTACCAAGTATTTAGCCCTCATTTCTTCAAATACACTTTCCCCTTTTATCTCCCCACTTCTATGAGAATTTCACTATGTGTATCCAAGATGGTGTCTCACAGGTCTCTGAGGTTCTATTTATTACTTTTCTTTTTCTCATACTGCATAATCTAAATTGAGCTATCTTCAAGGTCACTGATTCTTTTGCCAGTTCAACGGTTGTTAAACCCAAAGAGTGTATTTTTATTAATTGTAATTTTAACTCCAGAATTTGTAATTTTTCTTTTTAAAAATAAGTTTCCTCTGTATATTGTTGGGCTCCATTTAGTAAAACAACATTCTCATTCTCTTTCATGTTTTTAGACATTGTTTTCCTTAACTTTTATGCATATGTATTATAGCTGGTTTGAGGTCTTTGTCTGTTAAATCCAATATTTCAACATCCCCAGAGAAGATAGCCTTTCCATACTTTCCTATTTTATGGAATGTTTCATAGTTCTTATATTGTCATTTTAAATACTATTAATATCATTAAATAAGATAATGCAGCAGCTCTGGAAAGGAGAAAGCTGGGTTTGTTACTGTTGCCTGCTGTTGTTGCAATTGCTGTCTGTGTAGTGACTTTTCTGGAGTAATTCTGTAGTCTGTATTATTTGTCAGACATATGAATATATATGTATATGAATGTACATGATATTTGTACATATATATGAATATATGTATGTATATATATAAACATACTGTATATATTTTATTCAGTACCCAGTCACCAAAGTCTCTGCTTTACTATTGCTAGCTTAATGGTAAGCTAACAATTGAATAGAGATTTCCTTAAGTATCTTGAAGTAATATGTCATCTAGTTTTTGTTAATATGCCTTTGTGTATAGTCGGGCAAGTTTTCAAAGGTCCACAGGTAGTTTCCAACTCTTAGCTTTCACTTTTGTATGCGCAGAGCCTTAAGATGAACCATAGGTAACATATTATGATCTTCTTGGATATTTCTTGCGTATTCCACAACCGCACACTTACATACAGCTTTTCATATTTTTAAGAGTATGTCAAGAGTTTCTGAAAGTCCCATGTAAGCATAATGTACCCTAGTTTTACCTTTAAAATTTCTACATCTGTCTCTAGTTAGCCCCAACTGATATTGCCACCTCAGATACCTGTGATGTTAAATAATTACACAGAGTTATTTTCAGCAATCACCCTAAAGGGAAGGCTGCACAGCCAGAGTGAGCTTCAAGTTAGTTCAAATAAAATAAGCTGTGGAAACAGAGACTTTCTGGAAAATGTCCAATAAATCAAATTGTGACAATTCCTTCTGACTGGTACTTTTGGGGTGTTCCATGCCCATTGTTTTTCAATAGCTGTTACACTGTTGGTTTGTATAGCTATGTTATTTGCATGATTTTTGGTTACCCAACCTACTGTAGTAAGGACCGCGGAGCAGGACAGGGCAGTGAAAATGACACAAATCTGGTGATTATAACTAAGACTTTCCTGTCATTGACTAGACAGTCTTTGGATCATTTCAAGCCCTTTGTTAATTTTCAGAATTCTGAAAATGTTGATTTTTACTTTTTTTCCAATGTTCCTGCTTTTATGAAGGAGTTGATTTGAATTCTTTACTCTAACATTCCAGAATACTTGTTTATCTAATTTTACATAATATTCAAAGAGAAAATTTTTACCCATCTGCCAGCCAGAGCCTGCTGAAACTGACCTCAAGAATGTGACAGAAAGAAGAAATCATTATAATTTATCAAGTTTATACAATTCTTTGACTAATTTATAAAACCATTACATGGTCATGATCTTCCATGAAACTTGAATCACACCAGGATACAGTACCGAATAAAACAGGGTCACCCCTTTGGAAGAGAACAGATGTCTTAAACAGATCTGGAGGTAACAATCATTACCATACATTGTAATTGGTAATGTAATAGGGATGTGAAGATAACAAAAAAACCCAGCTATCTTGAGAAGGGAAATATATGTGTGTCAAGGTTTATTTCTTATTTGGGGGTAACACTGTTTCCTTAAACAATCTTTCTAAACTGGAACTAAAAGCTATTTCTTTGTGAAGTTTATCAAATAAATTATTCATCTGCAAGGAAAATGTTCTCACCCAGCAATAGGTGCCAACTTTGGGGTCAAACAGATGTGACAAATGCTATGTCTGCTTCATTCTTTATAAGAATCTTTTTTTCACCCCACAGTGGTCCTCCAACCCAGTATTCTGTTAGTTTTAAACTACGTGACATACTCATGGTGCACCTATACGCATCAATGCCTGCATAACCATCATTGCCATTGAAATATCTGGTCAGTTGAGACTTAAATCATTTTCCTATTTTATAATATAAAATAAAACTAACATTGTTGGGCAAAAAAATTCCATGCTCCTTTGAAAAACTGGCAAAATAATATCTGTATATTTATTCAATTCAGTATTAATTTTAACAAGGAACAATTTTTCCACATATTTTCTTATCAATCAACATACATGTTCTTTATGTTTCTTCAACAAAAATCAAAAGTAGCTTTTAAGCCCAAAGTTAAGTTCTAATAGCAATACAACTTTTATGTCTAGTTATATAATCACATTTAAAAAATTTGACACATAATCCAGCTTTCTTATATTTTAGGGAAATTCTAAATAAGGAGTATTTACCAAGGAATTCTTCCCTTGGTTCTTCATCAGAAATGTCAGTTAGTATTGTTTAGCATTTATATTCATAATTGTGTTGTTGATAAATGCGAATACATTTTCTAAACTTTAAAATGTTATTCTCTGGCAAGAAGAATGTTTAAGTGTGAAAGCCACTTAAAATAATGTAAGGAAACATCCAATTTTACCAACAGGCTATTGTTTAGATGTTTCTAATATAAGTAAAAGAAGGTTCAAATTCATATTGAACTACATAAACCAGTTTGTCACTTTAAGTGAATTAGAAGATAATACAATTCCATAAGTGAATTGGAATAAAGATGTTTCAGGTATTCTAATATCCTATACCTTGCAGTCCATGATATCTGAGCATGACTCCTGTTTTCTGTCACTAAATTATATGTGTGTAACTGATGGAGACACTTGAACTTTCAAGGCCTTGCATGTCTCATTTGTATAATGTAAATAATTGCTCTTCACTCTCAAAATTAGTTGAACATTAAGAACTACGTAAGGTAAGATGTATAAAACAAATGACATTGTTTTCAGGAATATTTGATGTTTCCTTTCCTGAAATCAACACATAAAATATTTAACACCAATGAATGGTAGTTAAACACTGGAAGAAACAGAATTTTGGAGTGAATTTAGTAATTGTATGCGTTGTAAATTCATCATCCCCTTGACTTCTTTATAAGGATGACTTTGTTTTTAAGCCTGAATGCATATGTATTATTTTTCCCTTACTCTTCAATTCACAGGTTATTATGTCAACAAAGTTTTTAGACCAGAGGAGAAAAACTATTTGCCTAAACCAGCATCCACACTCAAGCACACAGGCATACCCAACTTGTTGAACTCAACCTAAAGTTGGATGGTTTTATTTGTTTACCATTGGTAAAACACACACACACGCACATGCACACACACCAGCTTCCTAGGTTTTAGAGAAAAAAAAATAAAGAATCAAATTTATGCTGAATGTCAAATAACTTATGTAGAGCCACTTTTTGATGAGTTAAGTGGAAAGGAATGAAGGAACATAAGGATTGAATTTCTGTGAAAAACTGTCTAGGTTTAAAAATTAAGAAAGGAAAGAGTTTAGAGAACCAGGTGTTATATTTTGCCAAATCTAAAAAGTTTGAAAAACAGCATCTATATTTGATGACCAGAAATGTATTTTTATTTCTTTGCTCCTAATGCATTGAGATGATTATGCAAACAAATGAATAATTTGTATTTTCCAATTTGCCTAATTTCCTTAAAATGCTGAATTCTGTGATAGAAAATGGGGATATCTTTTAAGGATAAGAATAAAGCATCTCATCTTCCTGGAGGATCCAATGTACAATCTTCTCTTCAGCCCAGATGAACTACTTAGAAAGCCCTGTATATGCCAGGTCAGACAGTGCCCTGGGGCACATGTCCATACTGAACCTTCCCTGGCATCATCTTTGGCTCCTTCTTGACCTGTGTGTTGTCTTATGATCTGTTTGAAAGTGGGAAAAGGAGTATTTACAGAAACAAATATAGCTTATTGCTTACCGTAAAGTTAGTAATAATTAACATTTTGGTTCAATAAACATTATTTCATGTCTTACAGGCTTTAAGAGGCAGTTATTTTTCATAAATTTCTATGTATTTCACACAATTTTTACAACAACAAAAAAATCTAATCCCCAATGAGTCCATCTTTCCACTACTACTTTTTATATTATACTTTAAAGTCAAAGCTTTAGCATTGCATAATACTTAATGTATTTAATGAATACCACTTCCAAAGATCAATAGTCTAGTTTCTTAGCAATTTCAATACAAAAGCTGAATTTCATTTACAACTGATAAAATATTAAAAACATCACAAAGTCCAAAAACAGTTTCTTTGAAGTTATAAACAGAAGAGGGTTATAAAGTTTGTATGAGAAACCATCAAAATATTTACTGTAGCATTTTCCCAACCTTCATTATTTTTATAGGCCAGAAGGTAATACTAATAGTTTTAAAGTTATTATTGTAGTAGTCAAACTTGTGATTATTTTTTTTGACCTATTTTTCAGGTGGTTGCCATATGTTTGGCTGCAATACATAAGCATTTTTTGATTGACCTCTCCGGCATATCAATCATTTTATAATGGGAAAAATTTTTCTCAGAACATGTACTTGCTTCATTGAGTTATCAGAAATGTACCCACAGAGGTGAGAGCCAATGTGGAGGTGAATAATGTATTTCAAATGAAGGGAGACAAAATTTGGGTAGTTAAGTCCAAAGTAAACTTTTAAAAAATACACAATTAGCCCAATGTTCAGATATCCGTGTACCTGATGGCCACTTTATCCAAGAAGAAGGTAATTCTATTATATAAATATAAACTAAGAGTAAAAATCAGGAAATTTAATTTTGATAAAGCACAATTTTTAAACCTCTGCCCCATGGTAATACGTCACTAACTGTACTAATAATGTCCTGGATAGTTATTTTTTTCACAGCCAAAGAACCAATCTTGCAACTTGTAGTTCACGTTTTATTATACCTCTTTAATCTCTTTTACTGTGGAATGGTTTCCTCACTTTTCTTTGTCTTAATGAAAGTAGAATTTTTGAAGCATGAAGTTCAGTTTTTCGGCAAATGCGTCTCAGTTTGAGAGTGTCTGGTGTTTCCTCCTGACCAGATGCCAGTAATGCCTATTGACAGATCGTGACTGTGAGACTTGTACCGTATCCTTCTTACTATATCCTATAAAAGGGCACTTGAAATAGTTGGGTCCATTTATAATTTTAACTTTAATATCTTGACTAAGGTGATATTTGCCAGGTTTCTTCATTCTAAAATTACTATTTTTACCATTTGTGAGGGACAAGGGATTGGTGGGAAAATGCTTGGAAATGATGTTAATTAAATATGCTATTCTTTATTAACCTTTTATAACTGCCTTTACCATCTACCTCTGATTTTTCATATAACTAATTATCACCTTGATGGTTAAAAAATGATACTTTTTCTAAAGCCACCATTTCTTCTGTGTTTACTGGCTGGCATTCCACTCTAAAGAAGAACTTTTCTTCTTGGTATTTTTTCTTTCTTTCTGAACACATACATTTTATAATCCATTACTTCTATTTTTCCCATTGTTTTTTTTTTTTGGTGCTCAAATTTTCATGGCTTGAACAGTGAGACTTCACCCATTTGTCCTGTCCTCACGACACTTCCTTAGATATTTCCTTTAAAAGTGAGGTTAAAGAGGCATCCAGCTATCTCTTTATTATACTAATAAAATGGATAAGTTTATGAGGATGGAAAAAACAGGATGTTCAAAAGTCGCCCCTAAAGTCTCCATGTGTAAAGAAAATTGCAAGTTTGGGATGTTGATATGGGAAATCGAAACCTTAAGATGTCCAAGGAATCTGCTTCTTCTTATTAGAAAGCAGGGCAAGAACCTTTGCAATTGAGGTTGTATAAAATCTAGTGTATGAACTCAGAGATGCATTGGCAGATCCTCCTTCAGGGAAGTATTTGTACCCTCATCTCAGCTCTCAGCAGCAGCTTCAACCCGCACACAACCACGGAGGGGACTTTCAGATGAGCTACCTGGCAATCCGGCTGCTTCCTCAGCCTGACTCCAACTGCTCTTATTCTTTGATAGAGAAGTGAATCTCTAATAAATTTCTCACATGCTAAACTCTGTCTCAGTGTCTGCTTCCAGAGAGTTAAATCTGGGCGTTTAGTTTGAAGTTCATAGCTGAACTTCCTCCATCCCCTCCCTTCCCCTCCCCTTCCTCCTTCCCTTCCCCTTCCTCCCTCCCCTCCCTTCTCCTCCGCTTCCTCCTTCCCTTCCCCTTCCTCCCTCCCCTCCCTTCCCCTCCCCTTCCTCCTTCCTATTCTCCTTTCTTTCCCCTTCCCTTTCCTTTCCTTCCCTTCTCCCTTTTCTTTTTTCTCTTCTCTCTTTTCTTTTCTCTTCCTGCATATGCAACGTCTGCCCACCTCCTTTCTATGACAATGCACCTAATAATCCTCTTGGCCTACTCTTAATTGCAAGATAATTCCAGGGAAGAAGCATAATTTAAAAAAAAGAAGAAAAAAAATACTTTGGATGATATTTCAAAACATTACCCTGCTTTGTTCCTTGACTTGCCTGTTATACCCAGGGAAAGTGAGGTCAGGAATCTGGTTTTTCTTCCTGAAACCCCTGTGGTAATTAGTGCCTTTCAGGAGAAAATGAGAGTCAAAAACACAAAAAGTGAATAAATACACACCCTTGCTGTTTACCCTTAGCAAACCAAAATCCAGATCTGAAATAAATGTTGATGATTTCGCTTAAAAATTTCCCCAAGGGCAGCCCCCGTGGCTCAAAGGAGTAGGACACCGGCCCCATATACCAGAGGTGGTAGGTTCAAACCGGGCCCTGCCCAAAAACTGCAAAAAAAAAAAAAAAATTCCCCAATTATAAGTTAATAATTTAACCTTAACAGAGAAGCAAAATCTCAACCACCATGTCCTTTCCCCTTTCTAGTCAAACATAGCTCCCTGGAGAAATATGGACGTACTTTATGCCTCCCTTTCATTTGGATTTTATAAGTGCCAGGACCTTTGGCTGATTTGTGCTTTCTGTGCATATAAATTCCTCGATGTTTGGGTAATGCCGTGTGGAGGAGGCACATACATCAGGAAACCTCACATATCCAGTAATGCAGGGGAATGAAGGTTTAAATATGAGAATTAACCAAATTGCCAGAAGTATGTTTTCAGATGTCAGAAATTTGTAAATTTATCTTAGATAAAAAAGCTTCTAAAACTCACTATAGACATTTTTTTTTGTCCTCTCAAGTTTAGCCAATTGTATATGGTTTAATGTTGGTATAAGAGTTGGAAGATGAATGCCAATAAAATTATGGCAAAGTGTCTGTCCCAACATAAGCCACCCAAGGACTGTCCTTCACAATTCTGCCATTGGATATCACTGCCTTCATTATATCTGGCTACAGACTATAGCAACTTTTTTTTCCTGCTGAAATCTAAATAGCATTTTAATTTTAAGTGTTTGGAAAACAGATAACCAAACTGGGAAATGTGCAAAATGTGTACTTAACGTGAACTGCGTTAGGAATTTTTGGTAAATAAAATTTTGCAGGTGATTTAATGAATGTTTTAGACCAGTGTCTCTGTCTTTCGTGGGTCAAGGCACCTACACAAATGATGTACACCTGGCTTTGACAGCTTCCCCAACAACCCCAGCCCACCCTTGGACTCCCTCTTCTTATTTGAGATGCCTCCAAAGCATCTTGGAATGGTGGTCTTACCAGTTACACATTGTAAGTCATTGACCACATGCTTTCCACGTTCTAAACTATTGTCACTATGTCTAGTCTCTCATTGACAACTTGTCATGATTTTATGAGCTATAAACAAAGGAAATCTCTTTCCTGATGACGGGTGGAGTTGCAAGAAAGCAAAATTAGGTGTTCCATCCCCAGTACTTCAGCTGCCTCACCACATTCCTTTTGCTGGTACTTGATTACTCCTGACTCCATGCATTCTAGGCTCAGCTTTGGTCCTTCTTTCCCCAACACAGAGGACTTTCTAGCGCTATGAGGGTAGGAGAAAAAAATCAACAGAAACAAACAAAACATAAAACCCCTTGCTTAGGCAAAAATCAAATCTCTCCAAAATAATGCCTCTGGATGCTGGGTGGTCCAGCTGTAGCCATCTTCTATGTCTATGTGTGTCGCCTCATGGTCACCTTGTGTTTTCAGAGGTAGAGTTTCTGCTTATCTCTGGTACTGTGGCATCAACTCTTAAGTTTTCAGCCTTAGTAGCTCATAAACATTTCTGACTCTGCACTTTTAATCTGAGGAATTTCTGTTCTTATTCCCAAACCTATTTATATTCAGTTCTAACTATGGACCCAAATGTGCACATCTCCTTTACATAAGTCCTGTTTGTGCACATTCACACTTTGCAAAATTTGTTTCTCTGAATTTCTAGTTTGTAAAGTAGGCTATGGTGTCTCTTGGTTATTTTTGATTTGTCTTTTGTTACATGGTCTAAAAACAAGTTTCAAGCCTCCTGTTGTCTAAAACACCCCCCAACTTTGCTTACCTGGTTTCCTTTTATTTCTTTTCGACCATCTTCACTACACTGGATAGGTGCCATTCTGTTCCTCTGACTGGATTCCCACTGTGGCCTTTTTGGTGTTGGAGCTCAGAATTCTGGAAAAAGGTTTGTTTCTTCCCTACATAGTTATTGGTCGGACATGAGGCTTTTGAGTAGAATTTTAGTAGAAAGAATTGGCCTTTGCAAAAATATATCATTACCTGTTCATGGTACTTTGTTTGAATTTGTGTTTTTAAAATGTGTCTCTTTTATTTACATTCATTTCTCATTTAACTCATCTTTTTTCGTCTTGAGACGAAAATTGAGGTAACCATAAAAGCACCTAGGGTACAAGACACTGCAACCTTCCCTGTATTTTCATTGCTGTCTATAAAGAACCTTCAAGCAACTAATTACATATATTTGAACCATCCTGATGAATAAACATGAGGTGAAGGTCTATCATGCATTACTTATTGTGCCAGGTTCTGGGGATTCAAAGGGAAAATACAGTCTCCTTTGCAGGAAGATTGCTGTCTAAAGGGGAAGGAGGTATGGGAAACAATTATTGTGAGAGGCTGTCTTGTTACAATTACAGATCTAAGAACAGTTGGCAGGAAAGTTCAGTATGGGTGGGTCACGTAAATCAGAAAAGGGTGGGCACTGCCTTGCTCTTGCCAAATGCACTGCCACCTGCTCTTATTTCATTCTGCCTTTTTAGACATCAGTTTCTGAAGGGCAAGTCGTGCTTGGTTCTAACTCAGAGGCCAAAGTGCCACCTTAAAATCTGTTTACAAATCTCCCCACACTGTTTTTTTTCTTCTGCAGTTTTTGTTGTTGTTATTGTTGTTGCAGTTTCTGGCTGGGGCCAGGTTTGAACTTGCCACCTCCGGTATATGGGGCCAGCGCCCTACTCCTCTGACCCATGGGCACAGCCCCACACTGTTTTGTTTTTCCCCCTCACCTTCCCACTTGCACTCACTCAGTAGCAGCATTAACTCCGCCGCAAGCTCACAGCTTGGGTGGCCACTGCACCTTATGCTATTCCCAGGGCTGCCCAACTTCAACTTGTTTTCCCATTTGTTCTTTGTCGAGAAAACGTCTACCCCCAAATCTCCATGTGGTCAAATGAAAGCTGGTTAAACTGTTTCAGGACGAGAAGTAAATAATGCTTTACATGTTTCATATTCATGAGAATAATTTCCTTATGTTTCCATCATTTGGCCGCAGGGAATTTCTTTCACACTAAAACCTGTTCCGTAGCTTCACAAACACCGTCTAGCTCCGGGACCCTCTGACCTCCGCAGTCTGTTCCATAGCTGCTGAAATACAGCTTTCCAAGGGAGAAAATATGTCTGCTCTATTCTTTCACTGTTCCTTGTATGAAGTTCTAATTATCCATAATGGAAATTATTCATATAGATTAGGGGAGAAAGGACCTTTCGCAAATATCATCTGTTTCCTTTCTAGCCTCTTGTCAGTCTAACAAAATGTTTTCGGAATGTGAACTTGGTGCTAATTAGATCCCATCAAAGATGGCATGAGACTGCCAGTTCAGTTCTCTGACCTTTTCAGCCTTAAGGTCTCTCCGAAGTTATATTTTTAAAAATCTACCATGTCACGTCATAACTCGGTTAGCATTTGGGAACCATCCAGAATGTACGTGGTATCCTCCAAGATGGTTTTAAAAATGATCAGCTCGACCCATCTGTCTGTGGTATTTTGTAATCGTTTGAAATGTAGAATATTTCGTATATGATGAATGCGGCATAGAGAAGGGCAAGCCCTTTATATCTGACTAGATTAGAATCCAGTGCTACCAAATAGCTTAGAAACATCAGTATCGTAACACTGGCTATTCTTCAGTGAATTTTTTTCCATAATGAATACATGTGAATTATTTACCATTTTGGCCAGACCTTAAAAGGGCTATAATTTAGAGGTAGACACGTCTTGCATTGTGGACTTTGGAATAGCATGAGAATGAGGTGAACAGTTTATTAAGAAGCTTTAACAGAGTGTATTAAGGATTCAGAAGACTGATTCTTTTCATGCCCTTGACAATAAATTCACTTTTCTCATGCAATGAATTCACTTGAGATTCATAGTCTCCTCGTAAACCTTGTAGTAAATGTTTAACCTCAGATCTCAAATGCTATAGTACACTTTATGATAATAAATGTTATCCCTATGGAATTGTGAAATTGGTGATCATATACAGTGCCTCGGTTGGAGAGACCATACCTCCCACTATAACAGACAGAGGTCTCACTGGAGGATTTGATTACCAGAGTTAATCACGATTAATCAAGATTATTATTAACTACACATATGCATGCTAAATTGTTATGAATGTGGATAAAGTTTCTCTTAGCTCTCCCAATATTATTACCCGTTAAAGGAAATCATGATTCCAAAAAAACTTTTGGAGTATAGCCTATGCTATATTTTATTAAATTAAGCTGAATTTTACTGTGGAATACTTTAACATCTAGTAAATGTTATGAACATTTAAGATTATTTTGATTTGAAATAAATCTCCTTTTTCTTTTTCTTCTTTTGAAAAGAGTGGCACAATTCTGAATCCTTATACCAAATTTGAAACATTGGGTGCACTTTCAGCTCAGGTGAAGAGACAGTAACAACAACAACAACAATAAATGCACAAGTGGCATTCTTGACCAGTCTAAGAATTCCATGTACTACCCCAAAATAAATGAAGATAACGCGTATGGCACTTAATAGAAGCCCTATGAATGTCAAAAATATTCTTAAAATTTATGAAACAATCGCCTTAGAATTCAGTACATCATATGACTAATGAATAAAGAAGCAATGACAAAAGGTGAGAAATAAAAATTCAATTCAGAATATGTCTTAAAGACAGCATTTTTCAAACACTGGGGTAAGCACTGTATATGTATTATGGTGGAATAAAAAATGAATATGATCCACTGTATATCAGAATAACTTAAGCAGTAAAAAATATTTAAATACCAAAAGGCAAGGGAAAAAGTAGCAAACTAATAATATGAAGATTTTTATGCTCTTGTTCTTTTTTTCTAGGGAAACTCTACGTGTCATACTCAGTCAGGGACATCCCGACATCTGCTCCATCCCCCATACAACTGTTCCTGACGTCCACAACAGGGGAAGAGAAATGTTTGTCCTACACTTTGTTATTAACTAGTCTGGCCCTGAAATGGCAAATACCACCTTCACCTTCAATTCCCTGGCTAAAGCAATTCCACACTTGGTCCTAACTGAACAGGAACAGACATGAATACCCCTCTCATGAACCCAGAGGAGACGAAACTCCGGTGAGCACTGGTGATGCCTCCCCTACACAGAATGGACTCTGACTTGAAGGTTGACCCATATGAGCCAGCATGAACACAAAAGTGATGGTGAAATCACTCATGTGAAGGTACACTTCACTGTGATAGTAAAAAGCACAAGGAAACCATTTATTTTGAACATAAACCTCAAAAAAAATAATAATTTTACTGGAAAAGATAAGCCTCAGATAAAACAGGCATTCCAGATGATAATAATGATTACTTAAATCTTCATGATCTTATTTCCATCTCTTAATAATACGTGTGTGTGTGTATGTGTGTATTTCTACGAAGAAAAACATTATCACTCCATGGCACTTTTTTGTTTAAAAAATGGTCTCTATCTTTACTGGCATCAGTGGTTAGACTGGTTAGACTTAAAGACACTATATGATGTCTTTTATTTTATCAAAATGATGCTACAATTTTCATTTAGAATGCATATTACCTTTAAACAGCAGGTTTTAGATGAAATAAATATCAGGGAATCAATGAACTGTAACTAGGTCCTCAAAAGTAATTTTATTCTGCTATTAGTCATTTTCTGGAAAATATAAGTTACTGATTTTGATCTGAACTGAATCAGACTAGCCCCAAGCAATATTCAAACTGGATACATTTTCTTAAGAGATCCCCATGTCCATTTGAATATTCCTTTTGATCAGTAACGAATATAAATGTTAAGACATCTAACTTTAGATGGAGAATCTTGGAGTCAGAGGTGTCGAGGGATAGACACTGTCTTTGGCAGCCAAAGCAGCAGAACCAGAGATAAAATCTAAATTGCAGGGAACAAGATGCAGGAAAATTCCTTCTTTCAGAAGGAGCGCTGGGAGGGTCCCAGTTGGGCACAGGCCCGTGGACTGGGACCAGGCTGCTCAAGCTTGTCCCTCAGTTTCAGCGAACCTCTATGTGCTTCACTTCTTTTCATCTGCAGAATGAAGGCGGAAGGATGTTTAAAGAGAGGAGTGAAGATGACCAGCTTTGGGAAAACCCACTTAGACCACCCTCCAGAAATTGACCTCCTCTTCCTCCCTGCTTCCTGGTGCACTACTATATTAAAGCTCACTACTGTAACATCCTTTAGGATAGAACCGCCTCTGAGCAGGTAACTCATTATTAACCAATAATAAGCACATCTTTAACTTTTATTACAGGAATTTAGATAGGGATAAAACGCAATGATATAAATCATGAGAGAAAACAGCAAACTCTACCGACAATAGTGGGAAAAAAAAATCCCAAACAAACAGAACCTCAGGAAAAGAAAGTTGGTGGAAGTTAGATGATGAGGCCCTCATGAGTTTTGCTGACATCCTAGTTAAGCTAAAACCAATCTGAGCAGGAAGATTCCACGTGTCTTGAAACCTCAAGCCACTATTCTTAGAATTAGACTTTCTCCACTTATTCATTACAATAGACAATACTGTTTGGAACCTACCAGTCTATACAGGTTTGTGTTTGTTCAGTGACAATGCTGCTTTCACTGTTATTGTTTTAGCACAGATGCTTATTTTTGTCTTATTTTCCCAATCGTACTCTTAAGCTGATAAATGATATAAACATATTTGAGTTACTGTACATTTTTTAATACGCTGGTGATTATGCACCGTCATTGTGAGGGTTGGGGCTGCTATATACTTTTGTCCTCCAATCTTGATAATCAGGGTCATGGACCCTCCATACCAGCCTCTCTAAGGTCTCATTCAGATCACATTATACCCTCCGGGTTTATACCGTAAGTACTGAGCACATTCTGATGTGACCTTCCATTTGGCATGTATGATGTTTCCAGAAGCAATGTAATTACCATGCATTGTCCTCCTCGCAGTGAGAGCATATTGGCACCTGGACGGCGCCATGCTTTACTGTCACCTTGCATGGCAGCTGAGCACATTGGAACCTGTGACCACGTTGCTGTCCTTCTAGGAAACTGCTTCACCCGGAAGGAGAAACTGCTTGCAGGGATCTGCTATACGCACATGCAAGCTTCTGTTTTCTCACACATTAGACCAGAAGTTCTGTGAGAATGGGGAAAAATCTACACTGTCCATCACATATAAACACAATACCTAGAACATGCTAGAAACCATTTGTTGAATAAGTAGATTAATTAATATGGCCTATTTTCCTTGATTCCACTGTGTATCCCTTCTTATATTCTATCACAGATTCTGTTTATGTTTGTCCCCTCATGCAAATAATAATTAGCACAGAAGTCAGTCTGGATACCGAAGATTTTTACTACTCCATTATGTTAAAAAATATTTTAATATATTTTAAATTATAATGAGAGGAACATTTTGCTTTAAAATTTTGGTCTTTAGTCTAAATTAATCCAATGAGACATTTCTTTACTTGTACTCTCTCTCCGTGGTCCATTATTGACCTTGGGTGGATCACTGGAAACTGGATAGTACGTCTTTCCCACTGTTAGATTCAAACGCTGGCCCCTGCTGTCCTGAGCCAGTCATTCAGACCGACTGAAGGCAAGTTCTGTCCTGCCTCACTTCTCCACATGCAGCTTCTCTCAGTGTGGACTGATACTCCCCACCCTTTCCACTTAGATACTCCTGAGGACTTTTCACTACTTAGTATACATAATACACTATGAGGAGAAAAACCCTTTGACCATAAAGCCTGGCTAGGATGCCGACTACTAACTTTCACAGGAAGCATCTTACCCGTGTCAGTTTTCACCTCGTATTATAATGTTATGCTTTTCTGTGTATTTGTTTGTCTCTTTGGTTGGACTATCCACCATCATGCTGCACTGAGAGCGCTGCCATCAGGGCATCCATGACACCTGACACACATAGAGCCAGTAAACACCTGCAGCAGTAACTGAGGCTCTATGAGGCTCACATGATGCTCTATGTTGCATAATCTCTAAGGGCACACTAACATTGAATTTAAATGTTCTTCGTGTGATTTATAATAGTTGTTGATCGATGTCATTCAACCTGGTAAAAGTACATGTGAAGTGTCCATGAGACAACAGCAAGCTATGGGCACATAATCAATAAAATAAAATACTGAATCCATGCTGATACTTAGTAGGTGTGCAGGTAGACTTTGAGTAAGATTATTAAACTGCATCTATGGATTAATTCTTCTGTCAATCCTTAAGGAAAGATAAAATATGAAATGCTACCAAAACATAAAAGTATTGTTAGGTGATGTAATTGAGCGTAATGACTGTGTCAATGTAACCAGTGTAGATTCTAAAATCAGATATAGCTCAGTAGTGCTTTCTGGAAAATCAAAGAGAATGAGGTTTGGTAAATGTATTAAATATCCCAATATTTATATACTAGAATATCTTCATTTGTTACGTTTTTTAGACTTGCTATGAAAATGACTTCATTTAGCTATAATTCAGATATTATAAAAATTACCTATTAAAAATGTATAACTCAATAATTTTTTTAGTGTATATAATAAATTATTTAGTTATCATCCAAAACCAGCTCTAGAACTTCTCTACCACCTTAGTTCCCTTGTTCCCAATTCCCACTCCATGCCATCACTCATCTACTTTCTGATATGGAAAATTTTTACATATGGAATCATACAAGATGTGATCCTTGGTGACTGACATTTTTACTTAGCAGCCTTTGAAGTTTATTCATATTCCAACATGTATCATATTTAAAAATGTGGAAAGCATAGCCTCAATATTATTTTATTAATTCTATTTTTTATTTTTTATTCATTAAATAATAGCTGTGTACATTAATGCAATCATGGGGTAGAGTGTGGTGTTTTTAATTTATGGATTTCTTTTTCAAGGATTATGTCAATTTCTTTTGCTTCCCTTAGTTTTATTTTGAAGATTTATTTAAGTCAATGAATTTGCTCTTCCCAATAGGTAAAGATAATATAAAACACTCATTATTTATCTTTCTCCCACCTTATGGATGGAAAATAATGTCTCTGATACAATTAAATTCTCTTGGGGAACACAGTGATCAGAGTCCTGATTCACTGTTTGATCACCAGGGATAATAAGTGAACAAAAGCACCTTTGGAATAATTGAGAAACCCATTTATTTCATCTAGTACAAACAGACAAATATTTAGGGAGAAAGTGCCTTTTCAAAAACAGTGAATATATCTAAAATGTAATGTCTTTTATGGTCTAAACATAAAAAGAACATATTTTTATAATTATGTGAATACATTGTTATATTTTTCATGACTAATGATTTGTGACAAAGGTCTTTGAAGAAGAAGAGAAAGTCGAGATGGGAAAATAATATTTAATGAATAAAGAATAAATGCCATGTTCAGCAGAGAATCTTGAATTCATAGGAAAGAAATAAAAGGTGAGGTGGGAATTAAGAGATCAGTTTCTGATCTCTAATAACCACTGAATATATTATACAAACATTTAGATTTTTCACTTCAGTTTTCTACCAGCAAATTCATCAAAGAACGATAATGGAAAACACGTAAGAACACAAAGAAGGGCACAAAGTTCTGGCTCATTTACCAGTTGGCCCTGGGAGCCTGGTTAAGCCTCAACCTTTTACATTTCTCTTCTTTCAGTCAATTTAATTCAGTAACTATTTCCTGAAAGAAATGTATGTTCTACATTCCTGCAATCAAGAAACCTATAGTCTGTAAAAGGGAAAGATGACGTAATTATATTCCTACCTGCAAAATGAGACCTTGGTCAAAATGCCCATCAGCTTCTACTTCTAATAAAGGTTTTTTTTGTTTTGTTGTGTTTTATTCTCTTTTATCCCTCAAAACTTCAGTGTCTGTTTTCTAAGAACAAGAACACATACTAGTGTCTACAGTAAAATTACAGGTTTTATTCATTGAAATGATTCATGCTCTGGACACCCATATGGCATCAAAGCAAGCACTCAGATGGGAAACAGATCTGCTTAGAATATTTCCATCGTTGGGCGGCACCTGTGGCTCAAAGGAGTAGGGCACCCGCCCCATATGCCAGAGGTGGCAGGTTCAAACCCAACCCTGCCCAAAAACTGCAAAAAAAAAAAAAAAAAAAAGAATATTCCCATTGTCTCAGGAAAAATACACCACTTCTCCAATTTGCAATCATCTGACCTGTAAACCAAGAATGATGATAACTGTCTTGTTCTTTTTTTCTAAGAATGTAAAAAGGCTACATTCTGTATGCAGGTATTTAAGACATTTCCCAGCACAAGAGATGGTAGTTTTCATTAGTAATGTTGCTTTATCATCCTCATCATCATTATTATTCTTTTTTCATTTTTTTAAACCAGATTTGTTACGGGAAGCTTTTGAAAATCAGTCCAAAATAACTGGAATCTTCTCACCAAATCCTTGTTTCATCCACAGCCTACCGTGTGATCCTGGGGCACTTCCGTGTCTCAGCTCTTTCCTTTGCAGTATAAGGACAGTAATAACATTTATCTCAATGGGTTTGTGGGATGATTAAATGAGATAGTGTAGTGATCACAGTTTCAGACACACAGGGAGTGTTCAATTTTTTTTTTTATGATTAGACATTATTGTTTGCTCCTTTCTTCAGGCATTCTATTTTGAAAAACAGTAAACAATAAATGATAATTATTAAGAATGGTTGTTTACTTTTATGTGTTGGCAACATGAATTGTTGAGTTTTCTAAAAAGAAGAATGGGACTCATAATATAGGGAGGGAGTAGACGCTGCTATCATGCACTGAAGATAAAAAGGCTCCGATTAGGCTGAGTTGTCTCTTATAAATGACATAGAAGTGCTCATCAGGTTGATGAGATATTCCATGAGGCAGAGTATCTCTTTTCACAGAAAATGACCCCTTACATGGGACAAGCTATATGCAACCAGATGAATGACCTAGAAAAGTCACTGGCAGTGGAGGGAGTCTGAAAATTTTGAAAAGCAGTAAGTGGGAAAAATAGTGACAGTTCATGCCTGATAGGAGAGCAAGTAATACATGTCATACGGTGAGGAAATGGAAAGGATTTCTGGGAAGTAAGGACCCACTGATGATATTAGGCAGCTGTGCGGAGCCTGGGAGACTAGGAAGAGCTTCAAGACCATCAACATTAATAAATTGGAGGTCAGGGATCATGCTGCTCATCCGTCAGTGTCATTGGTGATGAATGTTTTGAGGGGAAAGGTCAGTGGATGAGAGGTGACTAGAGTATTCCGGAGGAGCAGCTCTCTTCTGTTAAACAGGGGGCTCTCGGAATACTGAAACGTGATCATTAAACCTGTCATGTCAGTGAGCAAGGGCCAAAATGAAATCAGAGTGAGGACTCTAAGAGTTTTACTAAACTGAAAAAGATGAATCGGAAGTAACGATAAAGAGAGACAACTCTCATGTACCTGTAATAATTAGAAATTAGCTTAAAAAATAGAGAAAGAAATAGAAAAGGAAATGTCTTTCTATCAAACGATTACTTTTAAATAATTCAGCATAAAAATGTCAGTTGCTGTTTACAATGTACTCCTTTAAAAAAAAAAAAGGAAGCAGGTGGTATCTAAACAGTTGAAAATGAGCCAACATTATGTTTTATTTTGCAATTTTTTAGATATGTCTGGTGAAAGTAATTTGTGAAGCAAATTCACAATCTCAGGTCAAGATCTAGGATTGACAATGCCAAGAATTAGGCAATGTATGTTTTAAAATGGGTGCAAATTGATGTGAGTTGGGATGGATGACGTCCCCTGTAGAGGGGATGGATTCCCTCATTTTCAGATCGAGAGCTACTACACATACGAGGCAGGGCCTACGGTTGAGCAGAATGTGCTTATAATAATGCAGGCCCAATTCTGTGAATGGGAGACAACCTCAAAAATGGGGAAATAAATCGTAGCTCAGGATTACTATTATAATAACATGTAAGGAGGGGAGGGCTGTGCATTTAAGTACATCTGGACAATTGGGACTTTAGAGGCAGTAGTCATCCATGACAAGTTCATACGTGTGTAAGGCATGGGATAGATGAGGGTGGGGCTGCGCAGACAGGAGGAGAACCAGAGGGAAGGGCTTGAGTGGACACACACAAGGGGGACCGGGTGGCTGTGCAAGAGTAAGCCTCGGTGGGGAACAATTCCAAGAAGTAGTGATTGGAGGGTCATGTGGGCCTTGGAGGCCATTCAAGAGAATTTGCTTTGTGTGCTGAGGGAGATGGGAAACCACTGAAAGTTATGAGCAAAGGTGTGGCCAGTTGACTCACTACTCCACTTCCTGTTTAAATGCCTCCAGGAACATTTATTTTAAATCCCCAGAACACCAATTAAAGAAGTTGTCGTTCTGACACCCTTTATTTAGGCAAAGAAATGGAAGCTCAGAAGGGTTAAGGAACTGGCCAGGGTTACGTGGCTAGTGGACGAGTTGGATTTCAACCCCAGGCGGCTTCAGATGTACTGAATTATAATAGAATCTTAGCACGTTCTCCTCTTTTTTTATTATCACTAGCCAAGTTTCTTTTAAAATACGTTACAGTGAATAATTAGGACAAGGAAATGAAGACATACAAAATACTAGCCAAGTCTTTAATTATGAGATTAAACTGACATAAAATCATTCTTTCAAGTAGCAAACTCTACTCCTTAATGAAGCCTTCCTTAGGAAGGCTCACTTTTTCCTTGGTTTGTCTTTTATTTCATCCAGACTATACTTTTTATCATCTTTTGTATGTGATTTCCCTTTCATTTCTTTTTTTCCTTTCCTCCCTCCCTCTCAACCTTCCTTCCTGTTGTCCTTACTTTCTTCTAACTTCTTATCTTTTTCTTTTCATACAGAAGCAGGTCAGGCATTTATTATTTATTGCATCATTCATCCTGGAGTATCTTTTCACTGTGCTACCTCTTTGTTTACTTGTCCTCCAACCTAAGTCAGTTCACAGAATTTGGTGCAGGTCACTGTCCTGCTCCTCAAGGTACAATCCACAACAGCCAGGGAGCTTTTTAGAAACTAGTTTCCACCCCAGAATCTGTATTTCAGTTGGATTTAAAGTGACCCATAGGCACAGGAGCCTCTGAAAGCACTTTTCCTACAGACTGGGAGGGAGGGACTGCACGGGACTTGCACTCAGCCTCACCACCATCTGATGGCGTTTGGGATAGAATCTGCTCTTTAGATTTACAGCTGCAGGAAATGTCAAATGCAAAGTTAATCCCATATTCATCATCAAAAATAAATTTATTTAAATCAGCCTTGCCGAATAAAAATGGAACCATTTTCTCATTATGTAACACATATAAATATAAATTTCAAAAGTACAAACCGCAGCTTTTACTACTTCTAGAAGGATTTTGCTTCTTGCTTCACTCATTTCCTTTATGGAAAAGCACATTTCAAGAACACAATGAGCCAATATTAGTTCTTTCCTTTAATTATTTTTCCTACCCTGCTTTTTTTTTCTTTCAAATAAAAGTCACTAAATAATCTTAGAAAAAGAGATACTGATGGAAAAGCAGACTACTGGACTGCATCCTTCTTAAAAAGGATACCCAGGCTCAGCACCCACAGCACAGTGGTTATGGCACTGGCCACGTACACTGAGGGTGGCAGGTTTGAACCCAGCCCGAGCCAGTTACACAACAACGACAACTACAACAAAAGGTAGCCTGGTGCTGTGACAGGCGCCTGTACTCCCAGCTACTTGGGAGGCTGAGGCAAGAAAATTGCTTAAGCCCTGTGAGCTGTGATGCCAGGGCACTCTACCGAAGATGACATAGTGAGATTCTGTCTCAGAAATAAAATAAATAAATAGATAGATAAAATAAAAGGATACCTAGTTCTTCCATCTCTGAGACAAGGACAGAAAGCAGAGGAGAGATAACACGTCTCCTGACCACCTTCCAGCCAGCAGGTTTACTCCGTCCTTCATGGCAAAATATCCATTGGAAACTAGCTGTGCTTCTTAGGTCACTGCTATAAATAAAAAGTGTTTCCAGGTTTTGTAAAAAAACAACTCAGAGAATTAGTTTTCAGTGTTCTCATGAGACTCAGAGAAGTTAAAATATCTGCCCAAATTACTAAGCGACACAGCCAAGAACCAAGAGTCAAGATACACACAAACCCACAGAATCCCAATTGAATGCTTTGGACGAACATCTTTGCATTATTCAAGCAAAACCTGATGAGGAGCAACCCAAGTACTTTCCGCTAGTGTTAGTATCAGTTCCATTTCACATTGCACTGCTGTTTTCTGCCGCTGACATGGTCCCACACCTTCTAATTGCATTCCCAGGTCTCATCTACCACACACATCTACATACCACCTTTTGTCCCTAAATGGTGGCCTCTGTCTAGGTAAATCCAGTGCCCTCCCTCTTGAGCCCCAGCTCTTTGCCTCCTGCTGTGTGTGACTGTGAGTGACTGAGTTCTGACAGCTGCAGAATCAGGGAAGGGTCCCTAGGACTAAATTCCTTGATCCCTTTGTTCACGTACTGGGTATGAGCATAGCAAATAAGGTATCTCTCTCTTTCTGAAATATTTTTTCCTACTCTTAGACTGACAGAGTGTGGGACAGTGTCTTACTGAAAATATGCAAAATGTTTCATGTAATCAAAAATAATTTAATTGCATTAATCTTATGTAAATATTTAAGGCCACCATAATATTATTCACAGACATGAGTCAAATTGTTCTGTCTTTCTCAGATACCTTTACCTGCTTTTTGCTATACAATATTTTGATGTCAGATTCCTATAAATCTTATAGATCTTGAAATGTTCAAGGGTTAGAAATAGCAAATGAGAACTTGTGGGGGCATTATTATCAGCCAAGTCATTATTTAACTTGGAAACTTTAGTTCAGTCAAACCAAGTAGTAATATAAGATGAAACCCATAAGTATTCAACTGCCAAAGAGTCTATTTATTTTAAATAGCTCTTATTTCCTTTAATAACACTTCTGGAATATAACTTCTACCACATTAGCTTTTTTAATTACAGTATTTTTTGTTTTAAATGTCCTGATGCCATCTATAATTAACTAGTACACTGAGTACGTTAATTAAACTTATTTACATTTTATAGTTCTGGAGGTAGGAAAAATATTTGTTAAAAATTATAGAATGTAGCACAAGAAACCCAGAGAAATGAAAAATAGTTAAAAATAACCAAATGTTCAATGTACATTGCAAATCCATTTTAATATATTTCGAGAAAAATCATCCTTTTAGTTAAAACTCAGCCTACAGATTTTTCTTTTCTTTTGTTATTGTCTTTTATTTTTTAAGCAATTTAACCCAGTGAATATGTTAATATTACTTATCTTAGGTTTGCCCATAATTCCCTAAATATGTCTATAAGGGGCCCGTCTACAACGACTCCATCTCAGACATGTTTATTAATTGTGAAGTGCTGTGGGTCAATGCAGCAGCATTAAATGTTAGTTAATTAGTCAAACAATAATTATGGGGAAAGAATTGCATGCTAGGCACATCGCTAGACCCTAGAGAGGCTGAAATTAGATGCCAGTCAATCCAAGCTCATTGACATTGGAATGAGATAAGAATTTTGATGCCCTTGAGGTCATAAAGTACAAATTTTACTATTGTGTATGACACACTCATCTTGGAACTGTGATGAATCCTTGAAAGCACAGGCCATGTGTGTACACACAGAATAACAACATTTACATAATAATTATTTTTATAAATATATTTTATATTTTAATGTGTATAATACATATTTTTAACCTATGTTTAGCTTACAATGCCATAGGATAAATTAAGTTTGTAGTATAGTTAAAGAAGATTAAAACTTCCCCCTAGTAAATTCTATCTCCCTACCAGAAGAGAGGAAAGCCAGATTTCTAGGACCTGTACAACAAGTCTGTGCCATTTTTATTATTGTTTTTGTGTTAGAGGGTCAATTGCTTTTGTGAAAATTCTGGAAGAACTGGCAACATGATTAAGTGATTGAAAGAGGAAAAATCATTAGTTTGTAGACTGTGACTTCTTCAGAATGGCATTTATTTTATTGTGTTCTGAATTGGTTATCCACAGAGTAACTGGAACACCCTGTTAGAGATCGTGCTTCTTCAAGAGGGTTTGGTATTTCTGGCATCAGCAAAAGATTTGTGGGTGTTGTAACAAATTGTCAAAAACTTAGTGCCTTGAAACAACACAAATGTAGTGTCATACAGTTCAAGAGGAAAGATTCCTAAAGTGTATCTCACTAGGCTAAAATCAAGGTATTGCGAGGGTTCATATTTTCTGAAGGTCTAAGGGATATTCCTTATTCAAAATTTTTAGTTTTTAATTTCAGATGAATACCAGGGTACAAATGATTAGGTGACATTGTTTGTATTTCTTAGGTTTACTTCTAATTGTAGTGGAACCCTTCACCCAGGGGGTATGCTACATACCCTTACATTGTGCCCATGAAGTAACAGCTTACCAATCCTCCTCCCTCTTTCCCTCTCCTGTTTTCCTCTTCCCTCCCCCACTTGAATTTAATTTTGTTTTGCTCTCATTGGGGGGAGGGGTGTGGTTGTTTATCTGTTAGTTTCGTATTACTATTGCATACATTGGATATTTGCTTTTCCATTCTTGTGATACTTTAGTAAAAAAAAAATGTCCTTCAACTCTATCCAGAGAAATACAAAAGATGTAAAATCTTCACTTTTTATGGCTGAATAGTATTCTATGATATACATACACCACAGTTTATTAATCCATTCATGAGTTGGTGGGCACTTGGGTTGGTTCCACATCTTGGTGATTGTAAATTGAGCTGTAATAAATATTCTAGTGAAAATGTCCTTAAAGTAAAATGATTTTTTTTCTCAGTACATACCTAGTAATGGGATTTCAGGATCAAATGGAAAGTCTACTTTTAGCCCTTTCAGAATGTTCCATACTTCTTCCATAGAGGCTGTATTAGTTTGCAATCCCACCAGCAGGGGAATCCAAGTCTGTGCCACACTGGCAGTTTTGGGACTTCCACTGGGGTTAGGTGATATCTCAGGGTGGTTTTGATTTGCATTTCTCTGATGCAAAGGAACAGTGAGAATGTTTTCATGTGTTTGTTAGCCATGTGACTGAAAAGGTTCTGTTCATGTCTCTTGCCCACTTATAAATAGGTTCTTGTTGATTACTTTGAGTTCTCTATAGATTCTACTTATGAGTCCTTTGTCAGATTCCAAGCAGGCAAGTATCTAAGTATCTTCTCCCATTCTGAAGGTCGTCCCTGTGCTCCAGTTGTTGTTGCCCCAGGTGTGCAGATGCTTTGTAATTTGATCATGTCCCATTCATTTATTTTTGGTGTGGCTGCAATTGCCAAGGGGGTCTTCTACATAAAATCTTTTCCCAGGCCAACACTGGCCTGGGGGATTCTGCTTCTTGCCTTTTCTAACTACAAAAGACCAGCTACCTTCTTTATATTGTGCTCACTTCCACCAATTTCAAAGCCAGCAACATAGAATTTTCAAATGACTCTCTAACTCCGACCTCTTGTCATACTTCACTCTTCTGTAATACTATATGATGACAGTGGACTTATCTGAACCATGAGGTTGGACAATTAAGTTTATGAACTCTTCCTAGGAAAAGTGCTACATACCTCATTGCTGAATATCACTAGTGTCACCTCTGAAGGGAGAAGCTATGTGTCCACATCAGTGCCTGGTCCACCATTCAAAGAACTTTTTCTAAGAAGAGTTTGTGAACTTAGTTATCAGACCTTTTATAACAACAGCCCTGATGGCCATCCCAGAAGAGGAGTTCCAAAATTGCTCTGGAGGGTGGACTACCCAGTTTGTGTATAGCAATGAGGTATGTAGCACTCCTTTTAGGATGAGTTTATGAATTTAATGGTCTGACACTATAAAGGATAATTGTTTTTTATCTTGGAATCAACTAATTAGTAAGCTTAATTCCAACTTCAACCTTAATTCCCCCTTGTCATGTAAACTAATGTGTTTAGACATTCTGTAGATTAGAACATGAATGTTTTTGGAGGACATCAGTCTGTCTATTACAAAAGTTCAACAAGGAACTTGTGAGTCTTCTTCTCTTAGTTATGAATTTAAACTGGTTTGGACAGGCTTTCAGGTATGCTTCTATAACCACCTTTGCTGGGGGATTGAGGAGGCTGTAAGAAGTTATCTACATGGAACATGAAATGAAGAGGAGTTAGGTCTATCTTGGGACTCTCTTGGTCTATTTGTCTTTTGTCATTTCTGAACCATTAGCAAAGTCTTTTTCCCCCTTTCTCATGTACTGGTCATGGTTGCAGGCAGTGAAAAAAATGGTTGCATTGGGCCTTAGTGATATTGATATCCTCAAATCAAGTGGTATTGGAAGGCTAAGTGGTATTGATTTCCTAGAGAACAACATTGGAGACCAGTGGGTTCTAATATTCATCTATATTTGCCAATACTCATCTTTTTGTCAGTTTGGCTTGATATTTTGATGGCAGCGTGCTTTACATGAAGTAGTCCAAAAATTAATCAAATGTGATATAGCATTTGATTATCCCTAACTCAGTATAGGAGACCCCATAAAGCAATCATTTCAAAGGACTATGAAGTACATGTAATGAAGCTTTGTGGCAAGAGCAGGCCAGTGTAGTAATGCCTAATACTTCTTACTTCAGCTGTAATCAGAGATATACCTTCACAATGTGCCGGTGTGATTGGGTAGTCAGTTAAGTCACTGTGTCCAATTCCTCCACCCACTTCTATTCCATAATTGCATACCCATATCCTTTGTCAATTAAGTATGTAGTGCCTTCTGGTTTAGCAAAGTATGTGTTACTGCACCTGTTTAATGTTGAGCTTGGCCATGTTATTCATTTCAGCTAATAGCATGAAGTGAAAATGACAGTGTGTGGATTTGTGTGCCTATGCCACAAGAAACCTTGCATACTTCTGCTTTTCCTCTTCAACTCCTGCAATTTCAATGAGACACACCTACTCCAGATAGCCTCTGGTCCAAAGAGAATGAGGGATGCATGAAAGAGACCTGAGCTCAAGCTACATCCTACAGCCAAGCCCAGATGACTTGAGCCCATCCCTTGCGAGATATGCAGCTATGTGAGCAAAAAAAATAAATATTTGCTTCATTACTCACCAGAAATGTGGGTTCATCTGTTAGGTTCCATTATGGAAGGGAATATCTGATTACTATGATGCCCATGTAAGTCAGTATTTGCATGTTATCTTTAACGCCCCTGTTTTGTTCCAAATTCCATATAAAACTTATCAACTAGAGTTATAAAATACTTCCATTAATGTTTTATATACTTGTCACTTTTATTAAACACCGACTAAAGTTCAGATCAGTATCATTCCTCTCCTTAATAACAGCCACAGCTCCTAGCCTGACTTTGCCTCCATCTCAGGCATTTCAATCTATTCTTCACAATGATCTAAAATAGTCTTCCTCTGGATAGAGGTAGAGCACATTCTTCTTAGTAAAGTATCAACAAGAATGGAGAAGCAATAATCCAGTGTACTCAATTCTAATGTGAAGCCAGCCACCTAAGAGAAAAACTCAAATCAATTCAAGGTGGGAGGCAGGGGGACTAGGCAGCAGGGAGAGGGGAGGGGGGAGAAGAGAGGAGAGAAGAGGATAGGGGTTACAGTATATGGCATACCTCTTGGGGACAGAACACAATTATAAGGACTTTACCTAACAATGCAATCAGTGTAACCTAATTCTTTGTACCCTCAATGAACCCCAAACAAACAAAAAAAAAGTCTTCCTGAAATTTGACTATGAAAGTGTCAGATCCCTGAATAAAACTAGGGACTGTCTCTCTACTCCCTGTACATTAAGGTCAAATGTATTTCTGTGGCATACTCAGTCCTTCCAGACCTGAGTTCAGCTGACCTAACTACTCACGTCATTCTCCACGTGCACTCTATGCCTGAGCTCAGTCATAGCATCTGAAGTCTCTTGATAGGTCACGTGTCAGTCTTATTTTGGTCTTTCTTCAAATTGTCTCCTTTGTCAGGAATGATGTTAGTTTTTAATATTCATAATGAACAATTAGATCTGCGTTTAGACTCCAATAAAAGAGTAACCATCATTAATTTTTCCTTATTTTAATTGACACATAACTGACTATATTTTATGGGGTACAGTGTGATATTTTGATACATGCATAAAATGCATAATAATCCAATCAAGCTATTTTAGGATATCCATTACCCCAAGCATGTGTAATTTCTATGTGTTAGGAATATTCAAAATCCTTTCTTCTAGCCATTTGAAAATATACAATAAAATATTGCCATCTGGCTCGGTGCCTGTAGCTCAATTGGCTAAGGCGCCAGCCACATATACCAGAGCTGGTGGGTTTGAATCCAGCCCAGGCCCACTAAACAACAATGACAGCTACAACCAAAAAATAGCCAGGCATTGTGTAGGGCACCTGTAGTCCCAGCTACTTGGGAGATTGAGACAAGAGAATTGCATAAGCCTAGGAGTTGGAGGTTACTGTGAGCTGGGATGCCACAGCACTGTACCCAGGGTGACAGCTTGAGGTTCTGTCTCAATAAATAAATAAATAAATAAATAAATAAATGTCATATATATTCAGCCTACATGTCTGAATATATATGACAGGTCTGCCTATAGATCACTAGGCAGTAAAGGAATGATTATAAGTCCATATTTGTTTTCTCTTGGGTGGGGATATATTGGTTCATATATTGGATTCCTATCAATATTGAGCACATTAGATACTCGGGAAGTTCTACTTTTAGCCAATATTGAGCTTCCCAATAAGACTTGGCAACCAAATACTTGGAAACCACTCCATTACATGATCGCTATTACCTCCAACACAGTGTGGTGCTGTACAACACACAGAGTATGTACAACACAGGAAGTATGCGGCCTTGGGAGCAAGACAGATTCAAGTTTGGATCTTAACTCTGACACACACAATGACATGGGCAAGATGTGCGACAGAGCTCTTGGATAGACACGTAGATGACAGGGAGATAACAGTGAGAGTTGATTAGAGTCAGTGGAGCAGCACGTGGGCAATGCTAAAACCAAGGAACTTAATAATTGCTGAATAATGTACATAATTACTAAATTCTCCTTTTCAATCTTTCAAAGGGAAAATCTGTTCAATAGCATCAAATATTTATGAAAAGCTTTAAGATGCTTTCATACATTCCTTGATTCACACAATTCTCCAGTATAAGTCTAAGCTAATTTTCTCTCTCTTTTTTTTTTTTATAGTGAAGAAACCAGCTCAGTGGTCTGCTGAAGGTCATGTAACAAAGAAAGGGTGAGCATGGAGTTTGAACCAGTCTCCCCAGTGGGGACTCTGTGCTAGTCCCTAGCTCTGAGTGAGTCATATATATTCAGTTTCACGCATCATCATCACTTTTTCAGGTTCAACTCTTCTATGAGATTCCCGTAAAATGAACTTGGCAACCGTTTACGGCCTCGGCAGTGGCTTGTTATGGTAGCTCATCTACTGAGGCAGTCATTGTGAAAAAATGTGTGCAGTGGCCTCTCAGCATGAAGTCCACCACCCGTGTCACCTCCTAGTCATTGTCCAGCATTAATATCTATCCTTTCAACCCCGGAAATACATTTTGAAAGTATCCATATCAAGGTGCTAACCCTCAAAATGAGTCGGTTTCCAAGTTTGAGAACATTGCATGCTAACAAGCATGCATTCCTTTGTGTAAACACGATGCTTTACTTTTACTCCAGGTTAAATGATATTCAAAATAAATAACATATCAAAGGAGAGTCGTAGCTAGTCAGGCTGTTATTATTTTGTTTCTTAGAGGCTGCTGTATAAAAATGACTTTTGTTTATATGATTACAATCAACCAAATTAAATGGAAAATATATCCAATTCCACATTTTCTCTAATTTCTGCCAGTGTAACAGAAATACTTTTCTAGGTGAAAAATAAAACAATCAGTAGACCTCTATAATGATATTTTTATTGTAGGATTGCTACCAATGCCCTTAAATTTTCTTTAAACTTGTACCAGATGCCAGTTAATTACTCTTACTTGTCTTACTCTTTCAGTTCCACACTCTCAAACTACTCATGTAAAAAAACTAATAAACTGACAAACAATGAGAAAAGCAATGAAACAGCCGCAGCACATCTCACAGGAGCAACAGGAACAGTAAGACAGCACCTGTCACCCTGTAAATGTTCAGTACCCATGGACGCCTTTCTTCCTTGTACACCCGTTTATTCCTAAATCCATTCCACATCCAGTCGTCTTCAGCTTAAATACATCTCCAGCATTTGATCCTATCTCACCATCTCCTATTTATTGGCCACGCCCGCTGTCATCTATTATTGTAATGGCCTCCTCACTGGCCCTTATGCATTTGCCTTTGCCAACAGCCTTTTTCCAACACAGGAGACTGGGTGATCCTCTTATAATGTTAACCAGACATTGACTTTCCCTTGATCTGAACCCTGAAGTGACTGCCCATCTCACTCAACCTGAAAGGCAGGTTCCTTACAACAGCCTACAAAACCCTGTACATTCTAGCCTCTTGTTATTTTTTCTGCTACTTCCAGCTCGTGGTTTCCAGTCCAGACGTGCTGGCTATTTTGTGCAAGGCTGGGGTCTTTGTACTGCATTTACCTTTACATAAAAAGTCCTTCTCTGAGATTTCAGAGTGGCTATATCTCTTCTCTCCCACAGTCTTTACTCAAATGATACATGTCACCATTTACTTTCCATTTGTGTAAAATGAGGAAACTCAACATGCAGGTTACTAGTATACATGAAATTTAAATGACAAACTGTATGAAAACAAAGTTTTAAAGTTTTATGTAAACATTCAAATAGTTTTTATTGTATAAAATGTTGCATCAGTTATTCCACAGTCTTGCTCAGACAAAGCACATTCTGTAGGAAATTCTATAGGAACTCATGTAGTTGTAACTCCAAAGGATACATAAGCCCCACTGGTTAGAGAAAAGGATTACTTCTTCCACAATGCTCTTCCTATCTTCTGTACTGCATCTATTTTTATGTGCCTCTATGGGGCATGCAACTTTCTCATCTTAATATTTGAAAAACACAAACAGTTATACAACATGTGCCTTCCCAACTATAAACACCCAAACAGCATGAATCATGTGTTTTGGGGGTATGGTATTTTTGCTATTTTTGGTACTTAACACAATATTTTATCATATACTTCCATATTTAATATATTTTGAATACCAGTACATCTTTAGAAAAATTAAAGCATCAATAATATTTCCTAGCTTCAAACATTTACATGAGAGTTCACTGCTACATTAAGACATTTTTTTAACCTTCCATTAGAATTTTTGCATACGTAGCTTATCCAATAGAGTCTTATAACAATCTATTGATCTTGTGAATTTTATGTTAATCCATCAAATATTTAGTGAGTAGCTGCTACCGTAATATTTTTGAACACATTTTATTTTATGTGCTATTGTAGTTTACTTAAGTCTGCACAGTTTTATTTTTATGTTACAGGTATTAACTATTTGATATGCCTGACCTGTGTGTAAGTCCTCATATATTTAGCTCCATTTTAAAGAAGAAGAAGATGTAAGCCAGAGGAAAGCCAAATATCATGACTTGGGCAACACAGGCTTAAAGTGGCAGGGCCAGAACCTTAACTCTGGCATTGAGAGAACTTACACTCTCCTGGTACTATAAAGTTAAGTAAGAAATTTCCCCCAATCCTGAGGAAATAAGTGTTTGGTAGCAATGAAATATAATTAACTTAATAATTTTGATATAATTATTGATAATTGGATTGCTCATTGCATATAATAAAAATCTTATCACAGTAGGTTCTCAGAAACCTTTGGCTTGGCTCAGTATCCATAGCTCAGTGGTTAGGGCACCGGCCACATACACTGGGGCTGGTGGGTTCAAAACTGGCCCCAGCCTGTTAAACAACAATGACAACTACAACAACAACAAAAAAAAATAGTCATCGTGGCGGGTGCCTATAGTCCCAGCTACTTGGGAGGCTGAGGTAAGAGGATTCCTTAAGCCCAAGAGTTGGAGGTTGTTGTAAGCTGTGAAGCCATGGCACTCTACCAAGGATGACATAGTGAGACTCTGTCTCACAAAAAAAAAAAAAAAAAAAAAAACAACTCATGGCTTAATAAATAATAATTCTTCAGTGCATACTTTATCGGGACTGCTCATACACACCCCACCAAAAAGAAAAAAAAATCCTGTGTATATTTGAGTAGGTTTTGTTCTTTATTAACTAAAATATCTATATGTCTATCTTCATCTAAACTCACCTTTCTTCAATAAATTTTAAAAACCTACTAATAAACTTCATTTATTTATTCAAGTTGCATCTACCCACACATTTATTTAAAGGGAACTTAATCAGTGTACATGACTGAACTTTACACAGTACAAATGACTTTAACTATCACAACAGCTTAATTTCCACACAGCTACTCTGTGTGCAGTGTCTGCAAAGTATCTCAAAGGAGCTGTTAAACTTCCATAATCAACACTGAAAATGCAGCTATATTTCATAGGCCCATAGAGCAGGAAAGGACCTTGGGACATCGGCAGACACTTCTCAGTGGAGGAGCAGAGGTGCAGAAAGGTTAAGTGACCCCTCCAGCATCACACAGAGCACGGATTCCTCGAGGAGTGCTCGTACCTTGCTACTTCTCCATTAATTCTCCTGTGGATCCTTTTATGGCTTGAAGACTCCCCATGCAATAAAAGTTTATTGACCATGTGTCAGGAACTTTGCTGGGTGCTGGGGTTACAACAATTTATGAGACATGGCCCTTGCTCTGAAGAACTTCACAGTCTAATGGTAAAGGTAAGTGCAAAGAATGCTCTAGAATCAAGTAAGTGAAATGCATATGGAAGAGGGGCACAGGAGCCAGCCTGGGGGCCTCAGAGCAGAGCAGTGGGAAAGAGCAACCTCGAATCTGAGTCTTAAAGGATCAGTAGGGAGAGAGGGTGTTCAGTCAGGTGGCAGGGTGACTAGGGGGCTTGGTGAGGAGGAGTTCTACGCACAGGAAAGGACTGCTGGAGCACATGTAAACACGAGCAAAAGCTGTGATGCATTGTGGGGAAATATGGAGAAACACAAATGGTACATTACTACCAGAGTCTAAAAGGTAAAGAAAGAGGAGGATGCAGGGGCATAAGCCTGCATCAGCATGTCTAACTTGACAATGCCCAAAAAGCCACATTTAAGAACTTGGCTTTATTACATAAAAAATGGAGGGTAACTGGAAAATTTTACAAGTGTCACAGCTGGATTTCCATTTATGGAACGCTGGTGCCAGCATGATCTGAGCAGTCACAAATGAAAGTAGAAAGACTCATCGGGAAGTTAGGGCAACAGTGCAGTTTGGAGATGATGGACACAAGGGCAGAGAAATCGATATGACAGCACAGGAGGAATATATATATTGACATGAGTATTTATTTAATACACATACACATCGTGTAAACTATGTATTTATTTCACATATATTTGATATGACTATTTATGACATGGTAAGTAATTAGATATGGCATCTGTAGGTATAAGGAAAATGAGAGCAGCAGCCAAGTGGTTTAGACCAGTTGAAAGATACAGTACAGGATTACATGGAGGGTAAGTCAGATTGTGGTCAATGTACAGTGGTTGAGGCACATTCAAGAGAATGAATGTAGTGAGTCTCAAGTGGGGACGTCAGGGTGGCTTACACAACACACATGAGTGTGATTTGCCTAAAAACGTGCACTTGGGAGTCTTTGTTTTGGGAAAGCATTTTTGAGTGAGAAGAGTATGAGGGAAGAGGAGGAGGAACTCCTGGGCAAGACAGAGAAGGGGCACTCAGAGCTGTGTACAGGGAGAGTCCTGCCATGGAATCCAAGAGTAAAGCATTTAAAAAAGAAGGGTACTGTCCATTAACTACAAGACAAATGTTAAAAAAGAAAAAAGAGGAGAAGGAAATATCCATTAAAAATTGAGAATTAAGATTATTGGAGGCATGTGTGGCAACAATTTCAGTAGATTTTGCTAAGTCATTGAGGGTAGGAGGTGAACAGAGCTGCCACAGCAGGTGACTCATTTGAATAACATGGATTAGAAAGGGGGAAGACAACTTGAGGGTAACAGAGTAATGTGATTCCAGAGTGAGCTCCTCAGGCCTTCAGATATTTACAGGCTGAGAAGGGGACTGGCTGCATAAAGAAGTTGAAGATAGAAGGGCTGAGGGGTGGAACACTGATGAACCAAGATCTCAGAGGATTCAGGGATTGAAGGAGTCGGGGGTGGAGAGAGATATATCATTTGCTGGAATTCAGAAATTGAGTAAATATGGTAACGAAGACGAGATTTACACAGCAGAGAGGAACACTGGAAGAGAACGTGCATAACTACTTCACTTCCTAGGTGGACCCAGAAACTCTGCTCACTCTCTGTGTGCTGGGGACTTAGCATTGTCGAGCTTCCACTGAGATAGCAGAATAAGTGAAAGGCCAATTAGAAAGTTTAATAACTATGAGGGTGTGAGATTCTTAAAATGGAAAGACTTAATGGTCAGAGAGGGCATTATTGGATACTAACTCTTCTACTATTATGCGGTTTTGCCTGAAAATGTGATCCAAGGAGACACAGGAAGAACGTAAGTAAGTGAAGCCTGGATGAAAGCCAGTGAGTGGAGGAAGGAGGCCTGGGATTGGGAACTGCTTACCTGGACGGGTCTTGTTTTCAATTATTGATGTCTCCAAGATTTATGGTGTGTTGGGGATAAAGAACCAAACAAAAATCCAGAAAGAAAACCCTTTGGTATGATATATGATAGGAATTCTGACCATCAGGTGAAATTATCAATGATGGGTTTGGCAAAATGAACACTGTCCATGGGCGAGTGTCGGAGGAAGGAATTTTTTCAGGTAAACCTAGGGATTAAGAGAACATGGAGTAGAGAAAGATTAATACAAACAAGATCAGTATCCAATTCTTAGAGAATCAGTAAGGGACAGGGGTTGTAATGATGCAGGGTTGAATCAAAGAACAAATGTCTGAAAGGGAAAAGTCTTAAGGAGAAACTCCTCCCACCACACGACCCAAACCCAGACAAAAACAAACACTGGGGCTTGCTGAGTGCTTCTGTCCCACATCGTTTATTGTCATGCATTTGTATGATTATCATATGCTTTGTGAATTTTCATTTTATAAGAGTCTGTGCTTATTCATTGATTTATATGCCAAGTAGCTTATTCTAGTTCAGAGTCACAGGTGGCTGGAGCTTTTCCCAGCAGTTCCCAACAAATCTGGGACTAGATGCCATTCTGTCCCAGGGTGTGCACACACAGACATGTGCACACAAGTGTACACACACCTGCACATGTGCACACACACTCAGACTGCGATCACTTAGGCATGTCAATCTACCTATTGTGAAAATCTGTGAGCTAAAGGAGAAAATCGGACAGAAAACCCACACAGACACGGGGACGGCCTACAAACTCCACGCAGATGGTAGTTCTCTCCAGGAATCATTTCTTTTATTCTCAACAACTTTCTAATGAAATGATTCTAAAGCTAATGATGTTCTTTGAGGACCTGCTGTATATAGAGAAGTAAGACAATAACAAAAAAAAAAAAAAGAAGAAGAAGAGTGAAGGGTATTTCTGATCAATCAAAAAAAAAAAAGGTAAGGGAGGTTTATTACTCACATAACGAGGTTTTCTTAGAAGAGCAGAGCAGGATCCCAAGCTGGTCTGATAATGGCTTCAGAGCTCAAGGAGAAGAGATGATTTGAGGTTTTAGGTGAGGGTATGAAGCTGGGGTAAGGTTTCCCAGACAGCTGCTGGGTCTGTGGGGCTTGATCTTCCCACAGACGCCACAAATAAAACAGAGAAGGTGTGTTCTTATGAGCTTGCCCATATAGAAGAGCAGAAGGATGAAGGCAGTGATGGATCTTGAAAGCTGCCAGCAAACATCAAGTGTGGAGTCAGGGTCTTTACTTACTGCAGGACTGCCTCAACCTCAGGGGCCACGGATTATGTGGATATGAGACAGGAGGAGAAACATCAGAGTGAAGTCATTTACGCTCATTATTCTGGAAGCTTAAGCCAATCACATGCAGATTCAAGAGACCAGAGCATTGAAAACAGGGAATCCAGGTTGCCAAGACTAAGTGGCCCAGGGGTCAAGGAATGCATGTCAACGCAGAGGGACCACGGAGCACTCAACCCAGAAACTGAAGTCTCAGAGTTGCTGATCAAAGTTCACAAGTGCTCAGAAAGGTGGCTAGGCCGAGACAGCAAGTGAACGCCATTACTGACTGCAGTTGGGAGACATCAGAGTTATGTCATATATTCAAGATTTTACTGTCTTAATAGTAGAAAAAGAATTTTTATGAATCAATAAAGATGTCTTACCCATGCAAGACATCTAAGGCTGGGGTTAGAATAAAGCCTAGAATTATTAAAGTTCAAATTTTAAGGCATCACGCCATGTTCATAAAGCCACAAGTTTTTTACCTCTTAGTTAATCTAAAGAGGAAAGAAGAGAGATTATTCAACTCATTAGGTCAAGCAGGCATTCCAAGAAGGCTTGAGGAGAGGATAAAGATTCTCATGGGGTTTTTTTGTTTTGATTTTTTTTTTTAATGACAACAGTATCTGGACACAACTGAAATTCTGCTACTCAAAGAGAACCAACATGATAAGACAAGTGAAGTTTAATCTTCTACTAAATCCAATTTTTTGCAGAAGTCACAACCTGAGCCATTAAGCCTCTGCTTTCATTTAACACATCTCTCTAAGCTGACACCCAGAACACAGGGATATTTTCCAAATATACTCACAGCAGAGTTGGAAAAAAATTCTGACCAGTGACACAATGCCAGAGAGATGACTGGAAACCGTTAAGTGTTTTACAGATTCGTGGAATCGTGACAGCTTATTTGTGAGCCTACTGTACACATTTGCGCCTCACACATTTCAGTTTTAGGCAGGTCCTTATTAAAAGTGGATCTAGTAATCTTACTCGTTCTGGAGGGAAAGTGAATGTTCATTAGGGATCACTTTCAATAATGAGGAACCAGTGTCATAATAGAAGAGGAGTTTGAAATATGACAATATTCTCGGAAAGTTAAATGAAGCAGGCAATATTTCTTTATAATGTGATGTTTTCATTTTTTATTTGTTTATTGTAGCACAGTAGGTAAGAAGATCATAGGCACTGGAACCAGAAAGATCCTGACTCTAATGATTATCACTGTTGCTTCTCTCTTATCAAAAATAAATAAATAAATAAACAAGAAAAAATTGAATAGCTGTACCTGTCTTAAAAGTGTTGTTGAGGGCTTTAAAGGGGCAAATAACATAATGTCTCAGATCATAGCAACAGACAAACAGCATGATATGAGATGGAGCTATTTTTACTCTTGGGAGTTGATTCTAACACTTCAATTGTCTCACCTCCGTTCAATCTGAATGCTGAGAATTAGATTTTCTGACCGTTTGATGGTGACTTACGTGCTGACACCAAGGTAAAAGCTAATACCACAAGTATCAGAAATCCTCTCAATACCTGTCATATTACTGTAGTTTAAATTATTTAGTCAATTCTCCAAATTGGCTGAAATGTTCCATCATCTTTGTTGTTATCACTTCCGCAGTTAATTCTTGACAGAATTTTCTCCCCAATGTTATTTACCTTCTAAAACAGTCAGGAATTGGAAAGCAATATCGTAGCTGCCTTGGCAGCGTTTTGCTTGGTTTCATGAAGCCTGTTTTAGATATATTCCAGAAAGAAGGATCCAAGATTTGTAGAATTTAAAATTCTATCTTGGCAGCAATAGCATTTGACTTTGCACAGATTGTTAAGGAGGTGATGGGAGTTTGCTCAGCATGTGAGAAAATTATTTCTGTTAGCCATTATGGCTGTCACGACTTGGGGCAGCAATTCAGAAAACCCCTTTTATAATACTTAAAACATTTCCTTGCCTTTCAGTGAAAGAATAGCAAAATTAATTCAGCGAAAGTAAGGCAATAAGCAATCATCATTTGAGAGATACCATCCATGGTATCATTCATTCAGACAGTAATTAAGTCAACAAAACGTTATTGGATGTTACTTTGTGTTTCTCAGTGTTTGGTTCTTATAATAAAATGATGAATGAATCCTGGGCCTGCCACCCATATGCTCTAGTCCAATACATTTTTAAAATATTGTTTTGAATATTAAATGATCTAAATCTACAGCCTATGACTTTCATTGAGAAAACACGGCTTCTCTTACCATCATTTCCAATCAGTACCAATGTTCTTGTGTATACGATAAAATGAATGTATTAAAACTGGATACCACTAAAATTTACATCACTAGAATTGTTCGTAAATGGAGGGTCTTAAGGGAGATCTAAATTGTGCTTACACTAGATTTTTATCTCAGCATCAGCGCATCCTTGCAGTGAAAAGGAGCAGTCGAAGAGAGCCCTGGGTTGGACTCCGGCTCTCTCCCTTTCTTGCTTCTCTCTGCTCCCTGGGGAGGACCCTATCACTTCTCAAGGAAGGGGCCAGGCTCAGTTCACCTCTCCAATCTTCTTCTTTACCACATGTCTCGTGGGTGGATTCCTCTCTCTGGTACAGCCTGACGGGATCCAGCAGGAAGCAGTGCGGGGCCTGGCGGCGTATGGACTGCAGACCAACCTGCATTCAAAACCCTGCTTTTGTGGGGCCTGGCAGTGTGTGGGCCACAGAGCAACCCTGCACCACCGAGAAGAGGCAGTTCACAGCACAGTGAGGACTGTCTGTCCTTGAACTCCAATAGGCCTGCATTCACCCCCTGCTTCTGAATGTATTGTCTGGATAGCTTTGAATAAGCCAATTACTCTGCCTGAGCCTCAGTTTTTCTTTGGCACTGATAATAGTACCTTTTCCAAAATGTGATGAGCATGTGAAAGCATCTCAGATATATTAAGTTCTTTTCAAACATTGATTTAATATGATAAGAAAAATAAATTTTAAAATAAAGATTTTTTTCTAGGAGAAATTCTCTCAAACATAATATGTATTATTATCACCAGCTGCCCGAACGATGTCACATGTGAAATGGGTAATTATTCTAATTTTACTTGTGGTTCATAAAGGCTGGACACTGAGAAGCTTCTACAAGAATTTTCCCTTAATGGTCTTTGTGTTCTCAGTGCCTAGAAGAGCAGCTGGAATAGTGGTTCTTAACTCCAGCAAGTATCAGAATCTCATATCCCTGGAATAGTGGTTCTTAACTCTGATGTGTATCAGAATCTCATCTCCCTGGAATAGTGGTTCTTAACTCTGGTGTGTATCAGAATCTCATCTCCTGTGTAGCCTTAATATATGGTTTTCTTGATTCCACAGCAGGCCTACTTATAAAGAAGCTTTGAGAAGTATACAGACATGTGATGTGTGTTTTAAAAAATCTAAAGAGTGATTATATATTGCTTTCACAGTAGAGCTAAATACATTGGATACTTTTTCTTCCATAGTTGAGATACTTTACTAAGAAGAGTATGTTCCAGCTCCATCCATGTAAACATGAAAGTTATAACCCAACTATAGCCCAAGATGAAGGGGAAAGAGGAGGGGGAGGAGACAGAAGGAGAGAGGATGGGTAGAGGGAGGGTAATTGGTCAGATCACACCTATGGTGCATTTTACAAGGTTATATGTCAAATTTACTAAGTGTAGAGCATAAATGTCTTAACACAATAATTAAAAAAGTGTGGTGAAGGCTATGCTAACCAGTTTTTTGTAAGTATTTCAAACTGTATATAAAACCAGCACATTGTACCTCATAAATGCATTAATGTATCCAGCTGTGATTTAATAAAAAATAAATAAAAAATCTAAAGAGGTTTCAGATCCTCCGATAGGATTGAACTATTAATTGAATGAATGAATGAAAAGCAATATCACAGGATATTAAGACAAGTTGTACATAATCATGTCAATATATTTCCTTGTTCTGCACAACAAAATTCACATTTTTCTGCAACAGAATTGAAAACAATTTAATTTAAATAAACAAAATATTCATGCCAACCTTCTCAATTTTTCAATTTGTCAACAATTTATTTCTATATATCTTTGAATAATGGAAGGAGAGAAAACTATATATATTTATATATATATATATATATATATATATATCTTTTTCCAGGTTATTTTAGATATACCTTAAAATATTAAGAAGTAGAAGAAATAATACTGAAGACCATATATATTACAAATACATATTGAAATATATATATACACACACACACACACATATCTTTGCAAGGTTAACTCACAAATTAGAAAGAAGGCATCACAAAATATGGGATACATGTTGATTTTTCAGGAAAACACATGAATAAAAAAAAATCACTGAAAGCTCTAGGTCAGAGGTCAAAATCAACAAGTTGCAAGGGAAATTCATCATTTCAGATAAGCACTTGTGATATTTTATTCCACAGCTCTGATTTGAATATCTTATTAACTCCTTTTATATTAAAGTTATTTCAATACAGAATTATAAGGAATATATAGTAACATTTTGAATTATATAGACTCACAATCTTAAATGAGCTCATGATTACCATGCAAACTTTTGCGTATTTTGGACACAAATAGGATACATTAAAAAATATGCTAGTAGTGGATGATCTAATACAAGGTAGAGAGTAGGGGATTGAGGGGTCAGGGATAGAAGAGGAGGGGGCATGGGGTTACCGTGTGGCACACCTCTTGGGGGTGGGACACAATTATAAGAGGGACTTTACCTAACAACTGCAATCAATGCAACCTAACTCTTTGAACCCTCAATAAATTCCAAATAATAAAAAATATATATATTTATGCTAGTAATACTAGGAAGGGAACAGACAGAAATGAGCTTTGGCAATAATTTTAAGGCCTGAATAACAGATAAAAAGTGATTAATTACTAAATATTTTAATGTGAACTCAATTAGCTCCATCCGTTTTCCAGAACACGTTGTCTCTAATTAAATGATATTTGCCATTAAAAACAGTACATTTGTAACAAAAACTGTACAGGGAAAGAAGACATAGCTTGTCATTTAGATTCAAATGTTAATTTAGGACTAAAGGCAAGGGAAAGAAATGTATTTTATTTACTAAAAGTAGAAGGAAAGCTGAACAAAATCAAGCCAAACATAATCAGTGCTGAACAATAAGAACATATTTATCTAACTGCAAATTTATTCCAAGGTTTAAAGTATTTAAAATGAATTATAAGTGTGGAAACAACAACTCAGGAATGGTCTCTGTTATTTAATCAAATTTAATATAATTTTAAAGTTTTACAAAGGCATTTTTTCAATGTTTTTACTGCAGAATATAAACATGTTAATTCAGTTACTCAGGATACCATTAATTCCCATGATTGGATCATTTGATTCTTAGGATAGGTGAGAGTCAGAATTCCAGCAAGAGGAATTGTCATTTTAGTGGAATTTAATTGAATATTGGATCTCAACATAATCAGCAAAGTAATTAATGTGCCAGCTGCTACGTAATTGATACTGTTTTGTCATCTTCTTGCTACTTACCTAAAGGGCCTAGTTCTTTGAATGTTTGGGAAAATTAGTTACAATTAAATAATAGCAATGACTATTTTAGTCATTTATGGTTTGCCTTTCCGAATTGTACATCATTTAATAGCACGGCCAGTATGTTTATATGCTTCCTCCATCATGCTTTCAGTGCCATAGCACCTTTCATTAAACAGCATTATCAAAGCATATGATACTGTTGGTAATCTCTGAAACTAGATTTCATTTGGTTCAGTATGAGTCATTATTAACTGAAAGGAAAATACAAAACAGAATCCAGGACTCATTTAGAAAGATTAAAATGGCAAAAAATATTTTGTACTCTTGCTTTAATCAAGGAATTGAAATAGCTGTGCATAGAAAGTACTACCATGTACCAGCAGGATAATACCTATTATCCTGTCACTCTGCTCTTCCACTGTGCTGTTCAAATGCTTTTCTTAGGGATCCAGATTTTTATTAAAAACAGAGCACTGTAGATTATCTCGTCCCTTTATCAGATGTGTAGTTTGTGAATATTTTCACCGTTCTGTTCTGTAGGTTGTCTGTTCACTCTATTGAGTATTTCCTCTGATAGGCAGCTTTTTAATCCAATCAAATCCCATTTATTTATTTACTTATTTTATTGTTGCTTTGTCTTTGAGGTCTCAGGCATAATTCCTTGGCCTAGACTGATGTCTAGAAGAGTTTTTCCAACATTTTCTTCTACAAGTTTTATGGTTTCATGCCTTACACTTAAGTCTTTTTACCAGCTTGATTTAATGTTTGCAAATGGCAAGAGCAGGGAGTCCTATTTCACACTTCTGCATGTGAAACTGGTTACCCAGTTTCCCCAGCAACATTTACTGATAGGGTTTCCTTTCCCCAGTGAAGGTTGTCCGCTTTGTTGAAGATCAGTTGGCTGTATGTAGATGGTTTCATCTCTGGGTTCTCTGTTCTGTTCCATTGGCCTACGCCTCTACTTTTACACCAGTATCATGCAGTTTTGGTAGTGTCATTTGATCTCTTTAGCTAGTTGGTTTATTTTTGGTTCCAGAAAAAGGGTAGAATTATTTTTACAGATCTATGAAATATAACATTGGCATTTTAACAGGGATTGTGCTGACTCTATAAATCACTCTGGAGAGTATGAACATTTCAACCATGTTGATTCTACCAATCCACGAGCATGATATGTTTTTCCATTTTCTTGGTGCCATGTGCAATTTCTTTGTCCAGTGTTTCATAGTTCTTCTTGTGGAGACTTTTTACCTCCTTGGTTAACTATGCTCTGCAGTAACTTTCTGTGCAGCTATTATCATGATCCTGTAAATTTCATTTGACTCATAGCTTGACTATCACTGGAGCAACAGGGACACTGCTGGTTTATGTACATTGAATTTGTTACTTGAAATTTTCCTGCATTTTTTTTTTAAATCAAAGGAGTCTTTTGGGGGAGTCTTTGGGATTTTCTAGATACAAGTTCATAACGTCAGCAAAATGTGACAGTTTGACCTCATTTTTTGGTCTTGGATACTCTTTCTCTTGCCTGATTGCTCTGGCTAGGATTTCCAGAACTATGGTGAACAGGATTGGTAACAGTGAGCATTTTTGTCTTTTTTCAGCTCTCTGGAGGAATGAAGAATTTAAAGAAATCTATCTTCAAGAAAAGATAGACAAACGGCCAATCAACGTAAGAAGAACTATTCAATACCACTAATCAGCAGAGAAATGCAAATTAAAACTATAATGAGATATCATCTTACCTCTGTTGGAATAACCATTATTAAAAAGTAAAAACAAAACAACAGATGCCAGCATGTTTGCAGAAACAAGGGAATACTCATACACTGTTGGTGTGATTGCAAATTAGTGCAAACTCTACACAAAATAGTTTGAAGACTTACCATTCAATCCAGAGTCCCACTACTAGGTATCTACCCAAAAGAAAAGAAATAATTTTATCAAGAAGGTACCTGTACTCAAATGTTTATTGCAGCATAATTCAAATCATAAGGATTTGGAATCAACCTAAATTCTCATTAATGCATGTGGGAATAATGAAAATGTGGTGTGTACACACACATCATGGAGTACTACCCAGCCATTAAAAGGATTAAAATAGTATCTTTTGCAGCAATTTGGACAGAACTAGAGACCATAATCTCAAGCGAGGTATCTTAGGAATAGAAAAACACACACCACCACACCACGTGCACTCTGTAATAATAGGGAACTAATTGATGGGCACACATGAGGACAAAGAAATGTAAAGGTCACTGGGAGGGGTTAGGAGGAAAGAAGTGGAGTGAAAACCAACCTACTTGGTACAATGAACACTATTCAGGTGATAGGCACATTAAAAGCCCCAAATTAAGAATTATAATATATTATAATTAAGAAATCAATATATTATAAATTATCCTCATAAAAATTGTACCACCTTAATATTTTGAAATAAAATAAACACAGATAAAATCAAAACATTAGTGAAATAACAATTAATATTAATTTCAGTTGGCATAAACAACATCAACCATACTTAACTTTAAAAATGGAAATGAAGGGCAGCCCCTGTGGCTCAAAGGAGTAGGGTGGCAGCCATTTTTGCCGGAGGTAGAAGTGGTGGGTTCAAACCCAGCCCCGGCCAAAAACTTCAAAAAAAAAATGGAAATGAAAATAGTCTCATGTAAAGTTGCTAGACATTGAAAATACTCCTCAGAGAAAAAAATGGTTACTCTCTCTTAGAATTAAGTTATTAGGAGACAAGTTCAGAGTCTATCACATCAATCAGGAAAGAGTAGGTGAAGTATAACCACCTCTTTGGAGAAGACTCAGTTGTTCTCTCAATGTGCTAAAAGTTACACTGAAAGAGAGTGCTTAGTTTATGAACAATCTGCCTAATGGCAAAGAACAAATTTGGCAACAGGTAATAATTTGATTTTGACATAACCACTTTCACCCCTTTCTTTCCAACTCACTGTAGTTCTTCCCAAACAACTACAACTACAGCATACATGGCTTGGTACGATCCAGCCACCACAGTAGGAGTAGAAATTCACTTGCCAAAATATGCTTTGGTCTGATGGGTTTGGGTGCAAGTCAGGTGATGTGTCAATGACAGCAGGGATGGTTGTACTGCAAAAGCCACTAACAGTTTCTATGAGAATTCACGCACTGCTAAGCTCCACACAGTGTATTGAACCTGGACTTAGCACCACTGGATTTAGACCCAGGCAGTGTTAAAGAAAGATAGGAGAAGTTAGAGCAACATGAATCTTGAATCATGAGCATTACATCTGTCCCACATGTCCCTATGCTACTGTATGGCACAGAGTTTTAAGAGAAAAGTTTTGCAATTAGTTCATGTTGAATCTGGTAGTCAGATTCAGATCTATCTAATCGTGTGACGTTGGGCAAACACATGCAGTAATTAAACCTATGTCTTGATTTCTAAAATGAAAACAGGGTTATTACTTTCCAGGGAGAACTGCAGAGTGGATTATATGAAATAATGGCTAGGAGGCATTTATGTAATCTTTCACATGGTAAAAGTTCAATAAATGTTCATTAACATTAATTAACAATGTTAATTCCTGAATAGCTCTACATTTGCAGCTTCCATTGCAATTTATAGGGATTATGTGATAACTCCTTGCAAAGAAGAAATAAAGATGTGTGTCCTTTCCAGGATGAAGCAATTGAAGTGGTGTACCAACATTACATCTTTCTCGTTCCCTACTAAAGTGACCTTGGGTACCACATATTCCAGATAGTACAAGATGGAGGCGGCACAGCAAGCCACATCAAATTTTACGTGAGTGGAAAATAAACCATAGACTGGCTGGGAATTTTATTTTATTTTATTATCTTATTTAGGTATAATGAGGACTGAAGACCTCATTCTTAGCAAGGGAAAACACTCCCAGAAAAAGGGAAAAACAGAGAAATAAGCTGAGCAAGGTGAAATATACACAATTTAGCTAGCTTACTTTTAAACCAGTAGCTAAATTCCTTATCTAAACAGTTCCTAGTTTTCCTAGAAGCCTATCCTGTAAGGGATACAGCTTGCAAACACCCCTGCTGGGTCTGTAAACACTCTGAAGAAATAATGGCTACAGAGAAAGCTGCTGTGTGCATGGTCTGGGAATGAACACTAACCAGGCTATCTCCCACCCAGTCAACAGTCAAAGCAAATACCCCTTGTGGGTATTTGTATTATGGCCAGGGCAGAAATCAAAGGAACATCTCAAGCCCTGAAATATGGGCAGGAGGGCTTATACCCCCAAACCACAGAGGAAGACACTTCTGAGTTGGAGATTAAAAGGAAAATTCTTCTGTCCCACTGATTCTTCAGAGAAGAATGACCCTGTCGGGGTGTCTGCTCCACAGCGAACTAGTAAGGATTAACTTCTCCCAAGGAATCTGTGTGTGTGACTACAGATGGGCAGCTGCCCCACACAAGGCTAGGCTCAGGTTTTAGATTTATCAAGGCTGCTCAGACCCTTATACTTAATGATTATAAGTATCATGAATAAGAACTAACATGCTTACTCAGAGAAACTGTTAACATCTTTGTTTCCTTTCTCAGCTTACCCTCTGGGCTAAATGCGAAAATAGCCTTCAATAAAAGCTGAGTGGAACAAACACTCAGGACCATTCACCATAAAGCCCACGAGCTACTGATGGTGCCTTGTGTTTCCCACTGTTGAAAACTCTGTTCTTCATAACCTGTCTCTTTATCTCTCAATGGCAGTCAGCTCCACAGGTCTTAAAGGACCCTCCATGCCCCTGGGGAGGGATCCCAGCAATTTTCTTATTTCATTCTATTTCATTTGATTTTATTTGAGTTGATATTTGATTTTATCACCAGGAAACCTAGTCCCGACTGCCTAATCTGAACCTTTTCAGACACTTATAGGAATAGCAAATGTAACTGCCTCCACTTTACAGTTAGAGATGCTAAGTTTCAAAGATTTCAAATAATTTACCTGAGGTTTCAAAAAAATATTTCAAGGATTGGACATGGTGGCTCATGCCTGTAATCCTAGCACTCCGGGAGGACAAGGTGAGAGAATCACTTGATTTCAGGAGTTTGAGACCAGCCTGAACAACACAGCAAGGCCTTGTCTGTACAAAAAAATAGAAAAACCAGCTGGGCATCATGGCATGCACCTGTATTTCCAGCTCCTTAGAAGACTGAGGCAGGTAGAGCACTTAAATCTAGGTGTTTGAAGCTGCACTGAGGTATGATGATGCTACTTTCCCTCATGTCTGGGCAACAAAGTAAGACTCTGTCACCAAAAAGCAAACAAACTATATATATCATATAATATGTTTGACATATATATGTGTGTGTGTGTGTGTGTGTGTGTGTGTGTGTGTGTGTGTACTACAGAAGCCAAGGAACGAGGGAACTCAGTTTCTAATCATCAGAATCACTGAGCATTTGTGGTAAAGATCTGAATCAATTTAAGTCTTTCAGTCATCCACCATTTCATTAGCAATATCCAGATTCACCCCTCATCAAAACAAGGGCTTATAGCATAAAAATAGCACTATATATTATGCAACAGTTTTCCTTGTAATAAATACATTTTCATTGTAGTAAATATCACTGACGGTAATTATTAAAACGTCATCTGCTTTGCAGGGGAAAAAACAATCCCTAGGATCAATTTTATGTGCACCTCATTGCACTTCACAGGCCGGAAGTTTCACTTTGAAACTGTAAAGATGTTGAATGTGGATCACTTTTCTTCCTTCCATGAATACAAGTCACCAATTCAATATTAATTCAGGGCCAACAAAATGTAAGTTGCTCATCTTATTCCTAGGGGAACTGTGACTTTTAGAATCCTCACTTACATTGTTTTCACTAAATGAATCTAATAGTCATTCTAAAATCAATGAACAGAACTGAGTTCCGTCATTTTTATTATCTGAGTTGACTGATCTCACTGATGTCATCTCCCCATCCATACCCAACCTCTACACCTGCCAATTTCCACTCCTAATTTGTTAGCTGTAATAAACATTCCCAGACTCAAGACTTGTCTATTATTTCAAACAAATTACTCACATTCTGAACACTTTCCACTATTAATAGAATTTTATTGATATTCATTATGCCTCCTTTGGAAAGGAACGTATTCAAATTCTTTTAATGTTCAAAAAAACACCTTTAGCAGATTTTATTTTCTTTCTCACTATGTACTCAAGGCCCATTCTACCATAGCTTTTACAAAAGCATTTGCTTTTTTTGTGTGCGTGATAGTTCTAAAAGAGTAATAATGTTTTTTTTTGAGGCGAAAACTTTGCTTTTAACAATTTCAGCTGAGTTGTTCTTACCAGTTCTTGGGTAAATGATCCATATAATGAGTGCCGGAGGTTTGAACAGACCTGGGATCACATTTTGGTTCTTCCAACAACTAGCACTTTAAAATAGAATGCTCATTTACTTTTACTGAGTTTAATTTAAAATTCAGTAGCATGGGAAGACAAAGATCTCTTGGGTCACTTCCACGTCTACGTCTGTGCTTTGCTGTGTGTGACTTTCATTGTCCAATGTATTCCTAACTGATTTGTGTCTAGACTCTCATCCCCCACTCACAAAACTGTCTATTCTTGGCAGTTACTCACATTTTAACGATTTTATGGAAACACATTTTACATACTGTAAAAAGCCCCCTTTGCAATGGTCCAACTGAATGATTTTTAGCAAATTTATAGTTATGTAGCAATCACTGAAATTCAAAATCTTTCCATTATTATATCTAATCCTTACTCCTACTGACTCTATGCAACATCTGATCTGCTACCCATTTCTATAAATTTGTACTTTCTGAGCATTTCACACCAATGCAATTATGTGATATATAGTCTTTCGTGTCCACCTTCTTTCACTTTGCATAACATTTTAAGTTCCTTCCACATGAGGGTACGTATCACTAGTTCATTCCTTTGTATTGAATAGTAATTCTGCTTCATACAGACATCACCACATTTTTGTCTATCCATTTACTAGCTGGTGGGAATTCAGAATGTTTCCAAATTTTGATTATTATAAAAAAAATTTCTGTGAGCATTTGTGCGCATGGAGTTGGGAGAACATAGGTTTTCTTTTCTTCTCAGTAGTCTATTAGGAGTGGAAAAGACAGGCCTTATAGAAATGTTAACCACTGTGTTTATGAAATTGCCAAATGGTTTCCCAAAGTAGTAGCTCCATTTTACATCCTATTAGCAAAGTCTGAAAGACTCAGCCTTTGCACCTTCTGGCCAAATCCTGTTATTATCTCTCTTAGATTATAGCCATTCTATCTGTTATTCAGTGATATTTCACTGTGGTTTTAAATTGCATCTCTCTAATAATTTAGAGCACTTTTCACGTGCTTCCTAGACTTTGACAGTGAAGTCCTCACTGAAAAATCTACATAGAGAATTTGCTCATTTTAATTGGATTGCTTATGTACTTCTGATTGAATTGAGAGAATCTCTGATATTATGGATAAAATTCTTTTATTGGATATATGACTTAAAATGTTTTTTTCTTAGTCTGGAGTTTCTTGGGTAAATTGGCAACAGCAGAGATCTTCACCTTATTCCATATTAACTTCAGTGTTACCAGTAGGTTGTTTGAAGATACCCTCTTGTAGGTTGAAGAAACACACTTCTACTTCCAGTTTGTTGCAACTTCCTATCATGAATTGGTGCTGTAATTTTTCAAATGTTTTTTTCTACATTTATTGAGACAAATACATGATTTTGTCCTTTATTCTATAAATATGGTATGATACTAATTTTTAGTTGTCAAACCAACCTTGCATTCCTGGCATAAGCTCCATAGTGTCACGGTGTATTGTCCTTTTATAGATAGCTGGATTCAGTGTCCTAAGGTTTTAAGAATTTTTTTGTGCATATAATTTTGATGGTTATTGGTAGGCAATATTCTTTTCTTCTGATGTTTTTGCTGTGATTTGTTTGGTATCAGGATAACACTGGCCTTATAGATAGCACTGAGTCATGTACTTTCCTCCTCTATCCTCCGTAAGATCTTGTGAAGCCTTAGTACAGTTTATTATTATAATTTATGGTACAGTCATATACATTATAAAAAATCTTTCCTGTAGGAAGATTTTTAAGTAGTTATTCAACCCGCTGTTGCCAACCATTAATAAAGTTTATGGCATGAAGGATATGAAGATAAATTAGATGCATTAATGTCATTTTTATACATATTCTTGATAATAGATATTTTCTGCATCAACATTATTACAGGCAAAATACTATAATTTGAATTGGTCCTAATAATATTTCTTTTCATTATTGATCTTTCGAAAGCCAAGGTAGTTTATGTAAAGTAGTAATACCATATACAATGAATTATGTTTTAACATTAAATTTTAATGTTTTATCATTTTTGTATACAGGCATATCTCAGAGATATTGCACTTTTGATCTGAAAGTACTGTTATAAAGCAAATATCAGAATACAAAAATATACCATAACTTTTTTGTTTCCTAGTGTATACAAAAGTTATGTTTAGGCTTGGTGCAATGGCTCATGCCTCTGATCCTAGAACACAAATTTAATGATTTTAAGCACACATGTTCATTATCTCACAGTTCCTCTGAGTCAGGTGTCCTGAAACAGTTTAGCTGTGCCCTGTGCAATGTCAACATTGGCCATGGACGTGGTCCCTCATTCAGACTCTCCTGGGGGAAGAATCCATTCTAAGTTTACTCAGATTATCAGAGTTCAGTTCCATGTGGGACTGAGGGCTCTAGGTTGTTGCGGGCTATCAGCCAGAGGCTGCTCTAATATCTAGAGGTGCTCACAGTTCCTTACCATGAGGATTTCCAAAAATGTCCACTAACTTCTTCAAATCCAGCAAAGGAGAGAGCCACCAGTAGACAGATGCTGCAATGTTACATGCATAACCAAGTATGCCCCCGTCACACCATCTCTCACCTCTACTGTGCTCTGTTGGCAAAAACCAAGCAACAAATTGTGCCCATACTCCAAGTGAAGGGACTAAACAAGCATTTCAACATCAAGAGATAGGATCAGGGTATTTTCCTAAAGTTCATCCACCTTACCTCCCCAAACAATAATAAGATTTCTTAAGATTTTATACTCATCTTTTAAACATCCAAACTAGACTTACATTTATTAAAAGAACATAGCTCAGAGAAAATGATGACATGATGATGGGATAACTGCTTAAACATGTGCTCAGGCGAACTGACAGTGCTCCTGCACATTGCCACACGCTGACTTTCAGGTTTCCTACAGGAAGCTTTGAGCAAGGTTCATCAGAGATCCTAGACTATGCTCTGTGACTTACACATATATTATTGCAAAAAGGCTTTTGCCATATTCAGAACCCCTACAAATTTGTTTCTGTAAGACCCCTCTTAAAAATATCATTTTATAAAATTTTATGTACTGAGGCAACTAAAACATCAAAGCCACTTGATTTTCTCCTGGCTACCGGGTAGTCCCAAAAAACATCGTGCATGGCAGGGAACGGTGAAAGCGCACTATGTACCTCGTTGACCAGCTGCCATGATTTTGGAGATTGGATATAAAATGAGTGAAATATTTAAATAGCAGTTCACATTTCAGAACATAATGATATTTCATCCCCCACTAATTAACAAGTATTGGGAGTAATCACTGGGATTCTATCAAGCAAATGTGGCACGCTGTAGTCTGCCGGAATGCAGTGCAAGGGTGGTTAACTACTTCCACTGCAAAATTAACCTTTTATTCTATCTTTCATTTATAAGTTGAAAACTCATTACTTCAAAAAATTCAATGGAAACATACAAACCTCTCTGGGAATTACCTGACTCTGTTAAAAACTAAACCAAAATGCATAGGTAATAAAAGCAAGTCTCACTGCTATAGAAAAATTGCTCCAGTAGAATTTTGGTGTATTATTGTTTTTCAGTGAAGCAATTATAGAGGCTAAAATTGGAACCTAAGTGAATAGCTATTTCATGTTGCTGTAAGTGAACTGCAAGAGTTCTCCATTTCAAAGTCATTTGACATAAAACTTACACATTCCAGACTTCTGAAACTTTCCACCTACTTATATCGCTGCCACTTACACATATCGTTAATCCATCAATAACTCTCATGGTAGCAACAGCGGTATGGAAAAATGGCCAAAGTGCCCCCATTCCATAAATCTCAAAGTGCTTGTGATTCTTTAAAATACTGCACATGTTTTTATTTGCAGTTTCAACATGATTAAAATAATTTAGAAACAGATACTCTCAACCGGTGAGTGATTTAGTCTGGAGTTAGAATTAATATTCCACATTTTCTCATTTTTTGGACAGAGAACTATTTACTAAAGGCATTTCAAGAAAGAGGAATTAATACGCTTTTAATGTTGACTTTCCACCTTAATATTAAAAAGAGCATTTATTGGAGGAAAATATGATTTCACATTTAGTCTAGATAGTTTTGTATAATGAAAGTTTCATAGAGAAGAAAATATTGAGGTTTTAAAGTTATAGAGGGTTATTTTACTCTAGTATATATTGAATAGTTGGTATCACAAAGAGTCAGTTATTAATTTATTCAGTAAACCTGCTCAAAAAGTAAAGGTCCCAAAAGAGAAATAAATAAAGTTCCCATAGTCTGACAATGTGAAAATGGAAATTTATTTGAAAATTAAAATTAATTTTAAAATATTTTGATTCACATTTCCTGAAGGTGTACCACATGACGCTGTTTGAATAATTATTAAAAAATACTCTGTGGTGAGAGAAAAATATGAATCAGGAAAAAAAACTTTAAAATAACATATGTGCAATTTTTCTACCTTAAGGAGACACAATAAGGGATCTTGATTTTATATATAATTTTGGAGGTTGAGCAAATAAATACAGAATTTGCGGGGGAAAGGCAGGGGAACAATGTGTGGGTGTATGGCACACTTCCTACGTGAGGGACGTAGCTACAACTTAGATTTTGCCTTACAAATATGAACAAGGTAGGCTAATTATATATACCCTCATATTAATTGGAAATTTTTAAAAAATTAAGAAGGAAGACCAAGAAAAAAAAAGAATGAATGAAAAAATAGAGCAATGGCAAATCTCCATTAAAAGGATTCCATGGAAATTTGAAGAGGCTAATGAGTGAAAAGGTGTGGAGGAATGAACACATCTGGGAAAGGTAACAGAATGGGTTGCTTTTTCTAAAATAAAAGAACAACGAAAGAAAGTAAATATTCTCCAGAGTGCAGGATCTTGCTAATAAAGGCATTTCCCCTAGGGAAATTTCAAAGCCCTCTCAATCTAATCATAACTCTCTGCTAACTAAAAGTTTTTTCCCCATGCTGTTGTTGCTAAGGTCCTGATTGCAGCCCTGAGACAGCTTGTGAAACCTCATTGTCTGAAGGCCAAAGGAGCGAAGGGCCATTTAGCCCGCCACACACGCACATTTTAAATACTAACTTCTCTAGTGTGAATGAAACTCTTGAGTATTTCACTCTGCAGTTGTCACTTCTGAAAATAAGTGAAAATTGTCTTAAACAAACGTATTAGGACTCTCCACACAGTGAGTTATCCAGAGGCTTGGTTTGCAGAAAGGAAAATCAAATATCCAATACATAAGGTAACAGAATTTTTAAGTTAATTAGTTTTGGCATTGTCAAATTGATCTGTAATTCAGTGTCTGTAGATTTATTTATTTTTATTTCTATCTTTGAGGGCACAAACAACCAAGTCACAATATTTGAATTTGTTAGGTAGAGTCTCTCTTGCAGTTATGTCCTGCAGCTAAAAGGCGCACCATACATCCCGCATTGTACCCATTCAGTGGGGGCACCCCAAGCCCCCGCCCCGCGCCCCCATCAACATGAATTGAAATGAGTTTTTCTCCTATGTGGGTATGAATTAGATCATGTACCTGGCTTCATATCAGTATTGAGTACATTGGATACTTGCTTTTCCATTCTTGTGATACTTTACTGAGAAGAATGTGTCTCAGCTCTTTCCAGGAGCTTGAAAGATGTCAAGAAAACAAGAATAAGAAGGATGTCAAGTCGCCATCTTTTTTTATGACTGAAGTTTAAAACCACCTCGTATCATGACTGACATTTGGAGGTGGTTTCATTTGGCACTTCATTCATTCCCTAAAGAGGTCCATTCACACGTGAACATTCTTGTGTCCTGGTTCTGATGACAAAGAGTAAACAGTGCACATCTTATAAATCATTCCTGTAGACAACATGTAGCCATGTTAATCATTTCTAACTCACTCAGGGAATTTTGTATGAGAGCATTTAACACATTCACATTTATCATCAAGTCAGGTGTATTTTTCTTAATTTTTTCATCTTAGTTTGATTTTTCTTATTTGATTTTATGCCTCCTTTAGTTTGATCAAATTTTGCTAATTGTCCTTCCATCCTGCCTCTAGAAATTTTGCAGATACAAATCTTACTCCCTTTTATATGACTGTTGACTTTGATTTTTTTTTTCCTGTTTGCATATACAGGGTGGACATAAAGTTCATGTGCAATTTAAAATAGTTATACCTTTAACTTGCACATGAACTTTACGTCCACCCTTCATGCTAAAGGGGCTGACACTGACTAAGCAGTCACTATGTCCTGGACATGGGAGTAAAGCTCACAGTAAATCCCTATTCCTCACATTCACCCCATACAATTCCATAGCGTTCCCTCCCTATTTCACAAATGTGGGAACTCTGATGCTACATAACTTATCCAAATTCAGAAAACTATAAAGGAGTGGAGTTCAGGTCTGTTGGACCTGAGAGACTGTGTTCTTACGATGTGATATGTCTCTGGAATGATCGATGCAGGATGAGCAGAAGGCCTGCGGTGCAGTCTAAGAACTGGAAATGGGGGAGGAAACTAGATTGGTCTGTGACTCTCTTCTTTCTCAATTTCAAATAACATTTAAATATGTCATACATATAGATGTGTGTGTGTATATATATATATAAAGTAATTTCTCTATTCATAATTTTTTTTTTTTACTTCATGGTGTTTTCTTTCATTACAAGTGTAGCACCTCTCAATGACTTAATTTTTAATTTTAACTTTCGGTCATATTTTCAAATGGTTTCCTATATTACATTATTTTTAAATAGTCATCTATAATTTATTTATTAATGTGTATCTTTTCATTTTAAAATATTGAACATTTTTAACATTTACTTTACTATATAAGATTAACTTAAAAAACTGACATGTAATTTTCAGAAAATAATTTTTTCTAATGAACCATATACATATGATGCTACACATGGTACTGTGTACATATGATGCCACACACACACACCCCCCCCATGTGTCTACTTTATGCATCTATTAACAGTTCTCTTGATAAGTCAATAATCTGGTAACCCATCCACTCTTGCCTAATATTATGGATGTGGTCAGCTTTTTCCTGCCACCAGATGCCCTTAAGCAACACGGTCACCTATAATCCGTCCTAACATGTTAATGTTGTAGACACTTCAAAATATATACACGATAAACTTGTTCACCTTTTGTTCATTTGTGCTTTACTCTCACCTCCTGGGAAGGACTGGATATGTCCGAGCTTTCCTTTCCAGCAGAACGCTGCTGCCTTGTGGGTGGCCCCATTCAGAGAGGACATCTCCAGAGCAAAGGGCTACCTTCTCTTCATCTTTAATACTAGTCCAGCACTAGCTTCTCTTTTTCTTTTTTATTTACTTATTTAATTTTTGCCCTTTTTGCTGCCAAAGGTGTTCTGGATGAAGAGGCCCTGCCCTGGGCCTGTGACCAGCAGGAACTGAATCAACGCTGAGGACGCGTTCTAACAGCTGAATGGGCAGCTTGCAAGTGGGAATTACTCTCAGTCACAATCTGTGCCAGGCTCAATGCTGTGGTTCCACTTGCTAGTGCATTTCCAGTCCCCCGCTCTCTGAGTCTATTACAGATTTAACTCCCCGAGTTTCCTTTACACTTGTCTTTCTTTCTCTCTTCCTGTCTTTCCTATTCAATTATAGTGACTCTGGATAAGGCCTGAAGGAAAACTCCACATTCCACGAAGCACAAGCGATATTAAGTTGCTGTTCCAAAACCACCTGCATCTGCAGGCATTTGGATTAAAAAGGATTTTGACCGTTCTGTGGGCACACATCCTTATCATTCAAAGGAAATGTTTTGGTCAGCTTTTTAAGGCACCTGGTTTATACTTCCTACTCAATAGAAGAACAGGCAGAGGATGGTGTCGGGAACGCTGTGTTTCTGACTTAAACCAAACACCCCCTTCATCCTTCACATCATTTATAGAAAAAAAAAAAAAAAACCCAAAACAAGATATATCCATATTTTTATCAACATACATTTCTACTTTAGTTAAAGGGAAAAATCAGTTCAAACCTTTGTCCAAAAAATAACTACCACTTTGGGCTCCTAGTATATATGTATGTCTCGGTGCCTGTGGCTCAAGTGGCTAAGGCACCAGCCACATACAACTAAGCTGGCATGTTCGAATCCAGCCTGGGCCCTCCAAACAACAGTGATGGCTACAACCAAAAAACAGTGGGCATTGTGGCAGGTGCCTGTGGTCCCAGCTACTTGGGAGGCTAAGGCAAGAGAATCGCTTAAGCTTAGGAGTTGGAGGTTGCTGTGAGCTGTGATGCCACAGCACTCTACCTAGGGCGACAGCTTGAGGCTCTGTCTCAAAAAAAAAAAAAAAGTGTTAACACTCTTCTCAAACTCTGCCAGTTTATGGACTAGCCACACTTCTTTGTCGGAAAAAAAGAGTTGGTGAAGTTAAGTGACTGACCATTGCACGGAGGAGCTGGGATTGCACCTTGAAAATGAGTGAACTCCAGAGTCTCTGCTACATGTGAACAACCTGCAGATGTTACATGACATCTGGACTTGCAGCCACACCACAGATGCATAGAACATAGATAATTTGGTTTTACCAAATCACAGTACGTGCCAGGCAGGGTAAACTGTCATCCGTAGGAATCAACATTGCATTTCTTGGTATCTTCCCCTTTAACTCACCCTTTTGTCTAAACAAAGACAAGACCTGGCAAAGACAGGTCCAGATGAGATTGCTGGACCTTATCACTGTGCAACCGAACTAGAGAGACAGCGTCATTAAAGCTTCCTGCCGTGCACTCCCAGCAGAGTCCAGAATAACCAACTCAATTTTAACCTATGTCTGATGCAGCTACCCTGCCTCCCACAGTTCAGTGGAGACGTACATTTGTATTCATTTAATTATGCATATAAAACACATATATAATCTGTATACCAATACTGTGTATGTGTGCATATAGACAAACAGATATTTATATGCTTAACTGCATTATCTCCATAATACACTGATAGCCTTGTGAACCAGAACTTCGGTAATATCCTGTCTATATCCTATCCAAAATATGGGCTTTTAGGGCATCTAATACATGAATATCTATAACTTGTATTTTATCTTAAAAGATTATAATGTAGTTAATAATTATTAATTAATTACAATAACAATCCATGATAGCATGTGGTTTTGTTCCAGCCTCCTTTATTATTTCAAAATGTATCATAAATGAAATTCCGTATCTTGACTAAATAAAAACTTGGTGGTGGACAGACTGGATTGTTGCCGTGCTCCTTGTCCTTATGGAATTTAGCACAATTGCATTCATATAAAATTTATGCAGTGTGAAGTGAGTATACACAAACACTTTTATTCACGGAACTTGAGGATTTTCCATGCACACTTTGCTATCTGTCTTTACTAATTAGTGGTGTAGCAAAGCCAGAGCAGGCTTACTGATGGCATCAAGGCCCACAGACGATGAGGGACCCCTAGCCTGAGTTCTGCTCTGTCAATCGGTAGTGGAGCTGGGGCACCCTAGGAGGATCGAGCATTTTAGGGAGCCCAGTGAGGGAGGAAAGACTACCTAGTTTCTTTCTTCAGCCTTTCTAAACAAAACTCCACAAGAAAATTAATATTTTAAGAGGCATCCATTTGTTCTAATGAGTGGACTTCTTTCCTATACACATACCAGGGGTCCTCAAACTTGTTAAACAGGGAGCCAGTTCACTGGCCCTCAGACCATTAGAGGGCTGGACTGTGGGCCCTGGGACAAGTCAGCTGCTAAGCAGGACAGGCAGTGGTGGCAAAAACACCCAGTAGGCCAGATAACACTCCTAAGCGGGCCACATGTGGCCCGTGGGCCCTATTTGAGGATGCCTGAATATGATGATACCACATTTGTATTATCTTGGATGAATGGAGACAGCATACACCGGAATTATGTTGTGGCTTTGGCAGTTTAGATTAGGAACCCTAATCAAAGTGGTAAGGAGAACTATTTCACATATTTTCTATTAGGATTTTGGTCCCAAAAAATAAAATGGGGGAAAGAGCAACAAACAGGACACCCAGTTTAGGGACAAGTAAGTACATAGTGGAATGCATGAGGATTAATTTATTCTGCTGTGAGAAACTGACCTCTAGGGAAGCTAGACAGTAGGTCTTCTTATTCCCCCATCACCTCTGATCTCACTTCAAACAGATATATGCCTACATGGGAATCTAACCCTAGAAATGCAGTCAACAAAAAGTGTGGCATTAGGACCAGTCAGTCAATGTGAGTGATGCTGGAAATATTATAAAATGCTGTAAATATATTCAAAGAGAAAAAGGACCTTTCTAGGTCAATATATTGCAACTGAAATATTACTATTAAAAAAAGGTCAGCCTTTTTTTTTTTTTTCCAACTACAGATTAAGACATCCCTGGAAGAGTTTAAGTGGCCATTTGTTGTCCTAAAAAAAGGTCAGTTATAATATTTATGGTTGTTTTTGTCACAGCACATTTATAGCTCAGAGTAAATTGTGATAAATTACGAAACAATACAAACAATTGATTCTAGATCTAGAGAAGCAATACATAGCTTCAGATGGAGTTTCTAAATCGTCTTCGTTAGGCCTGTAACCTTGGACTTCTTTGTTAATTCCTCCTTGGTCCTTCAACTTCTTTGAGTCTCAGTTTCTAGAACTACAAAATGCCAACCCTCAATCTTAAAGGTTGTGATTAAAAATCAAGAGATGATATACAAAGTTCTACCATGATCTGAAACAACATTACATTTAATGAATAGCCGTTCATTAAAATATTTATAAATATTAAATATTAAAATATTTATAAATAATATTTTCATTTCTATTTCATGCTTTACAGATATTTTACCTAGTTTTCACAATACCACTATGAAATAAGCCAAAAAGCATTAAGTAACTTGCCTGAGGCCAGAAAGTGAATAAGCGTCTAACCTGGGCTCTTACCTGCCTGATTTGAAATCCTAACTTTTGTAGTGTCTATGTTCTGCAACTCCTTTTGCTCTCCGATTTTTTAATGTCCCCATCGATTTAATTTTTGAAAATTATTTACATCCTAACGTATACACTGCAAGGGCCACCAATTGAACCACACAATTAGGAATGCAGAAGGAATCTTGGAACCAGAAAGTTCTGTCAAAGTCATCTAGGTGAACTCCGTGTTTTATGTAAAGCTCACGAAACCATTCCAGACACATTGTCGGGGAGGAATTAACTGTGCTGCTAACTCCTCCTCTGCTTAACCGTGCTTGTTACCCCTGAGTTTCTGCTTACATCATTTGAATTCCCTCCAGCTGCAATTTATGCCCTTCTTCTCTGATTCTCGCCCATCAGAGAAGAAGAACAGCTGGTCCCCATGCTCCACATGATCACACTTGGGATAATGGAGGTGGTTACTGAGTCACCATTCAACAATTCCAGTCCACGTCCTGCCACACAGACCTATTTACTGCAGACCTGACAAAGATGGCAAGTAGAATAAAAACGAATTTAAAACACATTCACACCTAGTAAAATGCTGAATGGGAGAACTGTTTCAGGAGTGAACATTGTATCCCATTATTTTACGACAGCTCATGTTCTGCAATTGTTTGAAATCAGAGGGCCCTTCTATGATGGCTAAAGAGATGATTATTTTTCACACAATTTGGATTTGGCTTTATCTGAATTGGAGATAATTAAGTCAGGAAATCAAAGGTGAAAAAAGAAGGTTTGGACAAGGGCCAGCAGGACATGTGATCCAAGGCACATGTGTCTGAAATTAAATTTGGGGCTCAGACTGTGCTGTCCTTAAATCATGACAGCAAGTGAAGGGGAACCTTTTGTGTGCTGAGGAAAGGGAACATGTAGGCTGCTGCCTTACAGGGATTACAGGGGACAGGGGTAATTCCCAGAGCTCCACAGACTGACTGAAAGGCTGTTTGGCACACCAGAATCAGGGAACAAGAATGGACAGCTACCTATAATTACCTCGTCCAAGTTCTTGAGAGATTGCTTGTGTGCCCAGCGGAGCTGGTCAGGTTCAGCCGGAGGGGGCAGGGAATAAACCAGTGCCTAAATGGAGGGACTTTTAAGGGGAGTGAGCTCCTTTCAGCTTAAAATCAATGAGATATATGCTGCTTCATTCACTGTAACTTTACTTTTGATGTTATTTTTAGATCGGTTTTCTGCATCTAAGTGTTTCTTATTTCAGAAATAATGTTCGCCATTAATCAACTCAGTCTATGGCTCACTCAATAAAAGAATGATTCTGCGAGAACTAAGATCTCATTCAGGCTCCTCTTCTGGCTCCAGACAAGGTGGGAGAATGGTCAGAGCGTTTATACACTCTCTTATTCATTGACCCAAATATTGATCAGTACAATGGAGATAAAATCTGTATCCACTTCTGATGGATGGGCAGTAAATGAGTTAGCACATGAATATAACTGTGTACAAGCATAGTAAGAGCTCAGAGGACCTTGTCTATCATTATCTATGATCGTTCCGAAAAAAATATCCATAGGCTTTAAGAAGGGCCTCATTGAGTTCACACACACACAAAAAAAAAAACTAGATTAAAAGAGTCCTTTAAGACAAAGTCTCAGAGTAGCAGACAACTTGGTTGTTAGTTTTTGAGAAGGAATGGACCATTTCAGAAAAAGTGATGATATTTACCTGGTTCCTGTTTAAGCACATCAGAAGTATTTTGTTTTTCTGAACATAACACTTTAAAGAGGATATTGATCAATTAGATTGTATACTTGAGAAGAAATTAATCTGTATGGAAAAAAATTGAGCTGATTTTGTTTGTTCAGTTTAGTGAAGCTGCTTAGGATATGCTAGTGGTCTCGCCTGACTGCCTAGGGAACATAAAAATCGTTCCAATGGGCTTGGCACCCTAGCTCAGTGGTTAGGGTGCTGGGTATACACAAGCCGAGGCAGGTGGGTTTGAACCTGGCCCTGGCCTGCTAAACAAAAATGACAACTGCAACAAAGGAATAGCCAGGTGTTGTGGCAGGTGCCTGTAATCCTAACTACTTGGGAGGCTGAGGCAAGAGAATAGCTTAAGCCCAAGAGTTGGCAGTTGCTGTGAGCTATGACACCACAGCACCCTACAGAGGGCAACATAGTGAGACTCTGTCTCAAAAAAGAAAAAAAAAATCTTTCCAAGGAGTAAAATCAGGACCACATAAATTGGAAATCTCAAGGAAAACTGTATTCATTAAATATAATTTTTTCTAACAAAAGATATGACCAAAATATGATTGAGCTGCCCCTAGTGGTAAATAAATTTACCAAAAATGTGGTGGATAGACATATATTGAGGATCATATTTGGAAATTACTATATGAACCTTGTCGGGACTTTTTTCTTATAACCAAAACGTATCTACTTAGAAGCATTCAGAATGTCAAGGAAACGGCTTTGACCTTTTTTTTGCAGTCACAGAGTGGCAGTCAGTTACCATAACAATCTATTTCACATAAACTCCATCAGAGAGAACTAAAAATAAAAAATACTACCATCTCCACATATAGTTTGTTCTATGAACCAAGAACCCATTTAAATGTTGATGCTTTACAGTGTCTTTTTTTGTATAGTTAACACACCGCCAAATCTGTGTTTAGCTAGACCTGTCCTGGCATTGTCAGGACTTTTTTACATTCAAATGTCTTTGATTTGATTAAATTCCTCCTTAAATTAGATGTTTCCAATTGACAATGTTTCAAAGACCTGACTGACTGAAGACACATCACCAAAATAGTTTCTCTTCAAGCCTATCTGGAAGGTTTGCCTTAAACCAAACATTATCAATGAAAGTTATCTTCTTGTCGTAGTCTAAGTTTGGGGAACATGATGAATCTTCCTTTCAGCAGAGGAATTTTCAGATATTTCGCTCTGCAAAGTCCCACTGGGGTTGAACAGGACAGTGGGAGTCAATGTGAGAGCAGGGAGGATCACCTTTCCATAGAGCAGTGTTTTTCAATCTTTTGTACCTCATTGTTAACCTTTTGTATCTCATGGCACACTTGAATCTATAGTTAAACTCCCATGGCACACTTAAATTATCTTGATCAAAACGAGGATAAAAAGGCTCAGTAACCATAGCTCAGTGGTTATAGCTCCAGCCACATACACTGGGGCTAGTGGGTTCGAGCCCAGCCTGTGCCTGCTAAACAATGACAATAACAATTAAAAAAAAAATAGCGTTGTGGCGGGCACCTGTAGTCCCAGCTACATGGGAGGCTGAGGCAAGAGAATTGCTTAAGCCCAAGAGTTTACGGTTGCTGTGAGCCGTGATGCCATTGCACTCTACTGAGGGTGACATAGTGAGATTCTGTCTCAAAAAAATAAAGAATAATACACTATGCTTTGAACTTCTTTCGAAAATAATTTAATTAATGATCTTTAAAAATTTTTCTGACATACCTAGGATCCTCTCACAGCATACTGGTTGAAAATCACTGCAGCAGAGGCATAGTAGACTGTGACTGAAGGCAACTGTAGCTGGAACACCACTTTGTAAAACAAGTACTTGCAAAGAGAGTGGATGCGTTGATCAGGGCTACTCACCTTTACACAACATCCTGATGAAGCATTTCATTTGTGACTGTCCGATGTGAAAACAATCTGAATTTCATACCATGATCTTGTCAGCTCTTTAAGTAGAGAGTATAAATGTCTTAACACAGGAATTAAGTAAATGAGGTGAGGGATATAGTAACTAGTGTGATGTAAGCATTCCCAGTTCTATTTGAAATCAGCACATGGTACCCCATCAATACATTAATGTGTACATGATCTAAGTATTTATGATTTAATAAAAAATAAAATAAAATAATAAAAGATCTTGAGCTTGTCTCCTACACAATCATCTCCTTGCACTCTCCCCTCTTTCATTATGTTTCAGACTTAACAGACTTACTTTTTCTGTAGGTCAGTCAAGCCAAGCTCACGACTCGGTGCATCTGGACTGGTTCCTCTGGCTGTTTTCCCCAGATCTTTGCATAATTGTCTCCTCCACATCACTGAGATCTCTCCTCAATATTCTGCTCTCACCATGGAGCTAAATATTGTAGTTGACCTCTTCTATATTCATCACGGCTCTCTATCCTATAAATCCACTCTATTTTTTTTCAGATAGATATATTTTTAAATGACGCAATACAAATATCTAGAGCAAGTTCTGACTCATAAATGCACTGAGTACATATTGATTTATCTCTTTATTCCCCTCCCCTCCATCAGCATATCCTCTCCCTAAAGGCAGAGGCTCCTGTTTGTCCTGTTCACTGCAGCCATCCCAAAGCTGGAACAGTACTTGGGAGAAAGTTATACCTCAAAAATTATTTTTGATTGAAAGAATGAATCATTTTTTATTGTAGGTATTCATATGTTAAGAACTTAAATTCATTTTAGGACAGTAAATGGTTGGATTGTGATTTTGCTTTCATACAATTTTTTTTTTTTTAAGAGAAATCGTGGTTAGGTTTGTATTTAGGAAGAACAAAGAGAAAGTTCACAGCACTTCCAAAGAGAGTTGGTAGTGGCCCCCTCTCAGGAAGGAGAGAAGGTGAGAGACCATTTACTTTTCACTTTTATGCATCTGAGGTGAGAAGCCCTCAGCTTGCAAAGATGGAAGCAGGTTCTATGCTCATGAAGATGAGAAGTCAACTATGAAAGTCAACCCTGACTACTCCAGCCCATGTCGCTGTCCTTTTTATCTGAATTATTCCAGCAACACTATTTTAAACAAGACTTGATCCCCTGATGGTAAAACTAGAGGTTATGCTTGGTGTCAGGGTCAGAAGAACAGTTATAGATTATCAGGACGTTACAGAGAGCTGGAGAGAAGTTACATGGGAATGCAGATGAATGTCAGAATCATGATTCCCAGGAAAATATGATTCAGTTTATCAAAACTCAAATTTAACTGTACTAAACCTGGCAACCCTTGTCTGCAGCATGTTTAAGATTAATAATTATGCTTCTGACATTCAGTCTAGTGCTCATTTTACATAAAACTCTATTATCATTTTCATCACTCACTTAAATTCTACAATTCTAACTGTAAAAAAAAAAAATCAAGGAAAATGCAGAGCATTAAAGATTTTACAAAAAAGTTCTGGAGAATTACTAACAATTGTTAAGAATTGCTAAGTCATGGTTCTTCCAAGTTCCCTTTATGCCCTTAAATGTTGTTATAGACCTAAAGAAATTTTGTTTACAATTCAGCGGGGTCTCATCCACGGACAGAGGACTGTGTGCAGCCCAGAATGGCCACAAATGTGTAGCAGCACCAGACAGAAAACTTACTTAAAATGCTATGAGATTTGTTTTCAGTTCAACTGTACATTTCTCAAGCGTGTCTACATTTCGTAGACAATACCGTGTCACAATGTCACCAAAAATAAACACACATATGCTCTCAAAGTTTGTATGTATGGGCGGCTTCAGTTTATCATGGTGTACGGCTGCTAATGTGTTGTCTTCCAAACACAGACAGTGGAATTGATACCATCAGATATCACATGTGCCCATGGTGACTTGGAGAGGCAGCAATTATGAACAGTCTTTCAACCTACCATTGCAACTTTAGGCATTTAATGTTACTGAAAAGTCAGATTAGCATTCTTGTTTGATTATAAAGGTACTTCCACTCCTCAGGGGGGACTCACATTTCACCTGCTGTGCTTTACAACTGGTCTCCAGTCATGCTGCATCAGCGGCTGAGATGGGGAAGGACCCAAACCTTGCTTTCTATTTTCCTGTCAATTAATTTTTATAAGAAAAGTAAGTACAGCCCCTTATCTGTTATCATTTTTTAACCCCAGCATGGTTTCTGTAATGTCTCAAAAGAAAACCAAACCACAAAAAGAAAATTATGGATGAAGGAAGACTGTTCAATGAAAAGTCAACTTATTTTTTGAGGAAAATAATAAGGCACTCTGCTTAATTTGTAGAGAATTTGTGCAAGTTTCAAAAGAGCATAATTTGAAAAGGCATTATATGCAAAAATGTGGGGCCAAATTCCATGCATCTGAAGGATTATGTTGCAAGAACAAAATAGCAGAACTGAAAAGTCTGTCTTCTCAACAAATTTTTTTTAAAAGTTACAATTCAGACAGACTCCATTGTAAAAGTTAGTTATTGTGGTACCATATTTAATAGCAAAAAAAAAAATTTACTAATAGTGAGTTTACTAAGTAATATATAGAAAGTGTAGCAGATCCCTCTCCCCACCCCACCCCCCAAAAAAAAACCAGAAAGAAAGAAAGAAAAGAAAAGGACCTTCTACAATGGTACTCCATAACTGACTCACGGAGCTGAAGGTGGAAATCACCTCCATAAACCATCGGAGTATGTTGCTTTCAGACAGAATTCCATCATTATTCTATTGGATGTAATGAAACCTGAAGGATGTCAATTATCACTGAAAGTAGTAAGAAAAAGGGCATCTACATTAAAATGATGCAGTGTAAGTCTAGCCTGCTGGTTCTGGAACTAGACTGCCAGGTTCCACACCCAGTCTCCTCTACCCATGAGGTAAGCAGGCTCCAGAAAGTCACTGAAGCTCTTTGTTTAAGTTCTCTCCTCCATAAAACCTAGGTAATCATATTGTCTATTTCATAGAATTATTGTGTGGATTAAATTAATTAATACATATAATGCTCTTACAAAGTGGTTGATGGATAATAAGTATAATATGGGCTATTATTATATTATTACCCAGACAAAACACCTTCTTGTTCACACTAAAGACCTAAGTTCAAAAAGTGGTCTAGGCTACATGTGTGGTAACAATTCAGAAGACGCAGCGATCACTGCAGACTGGAGAACAGCAGGTAGTAAGACTCCAAACTTCAGTTATAATCATCATTTTATGAGAAGCCTCGAGGAGATAACAGATCTTCAAGGATGAATTTCATACTGCAAGGTGGAGCCAGGTACCCAAACGCACCACATCACCTTTGAACTACGTCGACAGCCAACCCAAGACTGTAAGTCACTTTTTTTTTTAACTGACAAAAATCAGAAGGAAAGAAAGAGACAGGAAAAGAAAGAATTCACCCCATCCATATACACATTCAAAATTCTGTCCACTTCATCGCCTGCCAGCATCCAGGAAATGAAACTGTCACCTGCTGGCTTACTGAGCTGCCTGTCAAATACCTTAGGATTGCTGGAGCTCGTCCTCCACCTCACTACTGGCCTCTGAGTGTTGAATTATTATAGGCTGTCCTTGTACTAATCTCTTCTCTGCATTCTTTTCCAGATATATCTCAAATGGCACAGGAAGGTTATATTTTAATATAACTCCCTCATGTCATATAAGGAATAATGTTATAAACACACACACATATATATAATACACACAAACACATACATGATCTATATATATGTAAATACGCAGATGTTTTCATCAAAATCATTCAAAATTTTCCTTTAGATGAAAACTTAAGTTCTGTTGTTTTCTTTGGTATAAGGATTTTATTTACCATCCCTTTTTTTTTTTCTTTTTTGCAGCGGAGTATTAGGGGTTTTGGGAGGATTTTCTTTTTTAGTCTTTGGTTTTTAATATATCCAGGTTTTCTAACTAAAAGCATTACTTTATGAAGTTAAAATTTCAAAAACACACTTTAAGATTGTTAATTAGAAGTCTTTCCCAGAGTCAGAGATGACTCAACACATTTGGTGAAGAGTAAGGAATTGGTATTAAACTCCAAGTAGAAATTGTTTCGAATCGGAACTTTTATAACTCCTGTGGGGCTGATTTATTGAGTCATCCACACTGGCATGATCTGGATCCATTATGTTTAATAACCCAGAAAGTTTGGAACGACAAGTGGGTATCATTGCTTTCTGCTGCTGTATTCCGTACTCAATTCTAAGGTGGATCATCAAGAAAAAAAAAAATGAAGAAAATGTACTTTTTTTTTTTTTCATAAGGCTTTTAACAATCTATTAGGCATGGAACCAAATTTTCCCAGGGGGTAAAGTATTTCACAGATGTCGGGTGAATCCTTAAAGTTTAGAAGGTGAAATTTACCATATCAACAGACTGTGTTTAGACAGATTGAGACAGGAAACAGGCTTCGGAATCAGAAAAAGTTAGGTTTAGTTCCAAGTGCCGCCTGCAGCAGTCTGCTCTCTCTGACCACAGGTTCCCCCAACATCTTAACTAGGGTAATAAAAGATTTTAACATCATAAAATTGCTTTGAGGCCAAATGCAGGTATGAATGCTAAAATACCTTCTAAATTCTAAAACAGTTTGGAAGCAAAACTTTATTCACCTAGGCTCAAAAGAGACCAGACAACTTAACGGAGGCCTTCTGAAGGGGATGTGAAATTGTGCCTGTAGGACCGTGGTGTGTCTCCCGTAGGCAAGCACAAAAAGTAAGTGATGTTTAAGAGCTCCCCTTCTGAAAGATTCAGCCCTCTGCGGCTTCTGGCTTCATGTACAAGTCTCCTGGTAGAATCCCCATGGCTTTGGAGATCACTCATTCTGCAGGGTTTCCCACTTTGCTTAACTTCCATGTTGAATTAACATGTGTCCTCAGTAATGGCAATACATAAGACTTAAGAGATATTTTCAAACACTGTTTTGGTATAATTGGCATGGTCACTCAGGATATGTCAACCACCATGCTCCTGGAGACGGAGGTCCACTGTTTAAGGTAGAGCTTAAATAACAGAGTACCTGCTTGAGCAGAGACCTATAAAAATTACATCTATATATTTTTAAATAGTCAGTATTTCGCAAGTATCAATGGCTGATACTTAGCTTCAGTGAATGTCACACATGTTCAAGGAAATACACTTTCCCTTACTGTGCTACTATTGTGTTCTGAATCATGGCCTCTGTTCCCTCTGTTTCCTCCACACTTCTATTCCAAAGTCACATGTTCAAGCCTAAAATGTATCTATCTTCTAAACTCTCTCAAAAATTCACTTATATATTTTGCCACACAATATACCCTAAGTAAGGCTGAATAAAAATTGGGGCTGGTTCCAGCTCCATCCATGTAAACATGTAAGAGGTAAAGTTTCCATCTTTCTTTAAGGCTGCATAATATTCCATGGTGTACATATACCACAAGCAAAGTATCTCAAGAATGGAAGAAAAAGTATCCAATGTACTCAGCCCTACTATGAAACCAATTTATACCTTTCTTATGAAAGCTATAACCCAATTTTAGCCTAAGAAGAAGGGGAAAGGGGAGAGGGAAGGGAGGGGGGAGGATAGGTGGTGGGAGGGTAATTGGTGGGACCACACCTAGGGTGCATCTTACAAGGGTACATGTGAAATTCACTAGGTGTAGAATATAAATGTCTAAACACAATAACTAAGAAAATGCCATGAAGGCTATGTTAACCAGTTTGATGAAAATATTTCAAATTGTATATAAAACCAGTACTTTGTACCCCATGATTACATTAATGTACACAGCTATGATTTAATAATTTTTTTTTTAAAGTGGGGTAGGGAGAAAGGGTGGGAAGAGGTTCAGATTGATTTTTTCACTTTTAGTTTAAGTTTTTTTTTTCACTTTTTATAAGCTGATCTGCCTAATATGGAAATGAATTTATACATTCGTGTCTCCAAGTGACTTAATGCATATTTATCAGAATTTCATTATCTCTGCTTTAAATATTTGGTATAAAGATAAATGGTACATTAAGTTTGATTTCTATTTTAACTTAGAGGAAAAGGAACATTTCAGAAAATTGCTTTCGCAAATGTTTGCAAAGGATACACAAAAAGCAGTGGAGATTCAGCATAAAACAACATCTGTGAATAAATCCATCAGACCAACTCAGTAAAGGATACCTGTACGGATCACCAAAAAGAGTGGGTACCTTTTCATCTGACCCTGCACCTGCCTTCCCACCACGCACACACAGCATCTGAGGAGACATACGCTAATGGGAAGTATCTGAAACACATTCCCTCTTCGGCTTCCCCACGAAATTAATGGGCACTGAATGACAATTTTCCATGTCCCTAATCTTTCTCCTGCCAAGAGTTAGCTCTAGTCATCGTCAATGTGCTTTCTCAAACTCCTTTTTTTTTTTTCCAAGTGGATGGACATTTTAGCTGATGATGATGAGAAAAAATGATTTCCAATAAATGAGATGCTGGAGGAGGAATGGGTATTACAGACAGGTGGGTTCTGAGGGTCTCCACATCAAAGCTGGTAGCTGACTTCCAAAATTATCTCTGCATTTTACGGTTGTTCAGCAAATCTTCTCTCACAATAAATAGATCCCCTGTGCCGCTTAAAAAGGCCGTGGCATTCATTTTCTTCTATTTCACGGAACGGGAGCAGCTTGTTGCTTAGATGAAAAAGAACTCAGCCCTGCAATCGGCTGCTTTTTACCCTCCATTCATAAGGTGACTGGAAATTTTATCATAATGATCTCCTTTGGATTTTTTTTCCTGATATTACTCTTAAAATCTATTCACAGCAACAGTTTTACCCCCCTAAGGAAATCAATTTGTGGAAGCTGTTTACTATACATCACACACACACATGCTTTGTTTGACATTGACTGCAAACAAGAGCTCACCAGAATTCTTGTCTTTTTTCTCCTCCTCCACCCTTTGTGGTTTGCTGACAATAAATGACTTTCAACTCCCTAATGGACTTTTTTTTTTTTTTCCTGGTCTGCTTCCATCAGAGCTTTCTGTCATCCTGGAGCTATCAGGGAAATCCAAACTAGAAATTTTTATTTTATCCAACCTGTCATAGACTCTATTCTGGACCCAGGGGATTATTTTCTAAGTGAATGTGTGGGACTTTAACTCCATTTTAAATGGAAATTCAATACCCAGCTTCTGAGAAGACCCCTGACAAATGCTTCTGGTTGAGAGAATTGATAGTTTGCCTTTAACGAGAAATTTTTACCTCCCCATCTTTTTAGCATGCTATCTTGTCATACTACAGCAATTGTGGCAGTGTGTTAGAGCACTGGCCCTAACCCAACCACTTCTTGATAGAGCTTAGTCCTTCACTGACCTGCTGTGGCTGGTTACAGCAGTTACTGGTGTTGAGGATTAAACCATAAGGGAGAAAGAAAATTAAAAAGTTAACACTTATGGCCCCTTCTTTAGAAAATGTCAAGAATAGTATTATACCCAATTTCCCGAGATTAACCAGCTGCTCTGTACATATAATTAACCTCACTCACTTATGAATTAATACTTTATAGTCTATATGGGAATAATTGTTTTAAGATTGCTTCTACGTTACACTTCTTTAGTATAAACACATCCGCTTTGCTTTGCACCATACACAGCATACTCTATCAGTTAAATAGAAAAAAAAAAAAAGTTTAACTTCCTTCAAACATAAGAAATAGGCTTCACTTTACTGTGAATTTGGAATACAAAAAAGCATTGCTATTCACTCAAACTTTATAATGGGCTGCTGGAAAGATTGAGGGTTTGGATGAAACTACTTTTCACAAACACTTTGATCCTCAAAAACAATATAGTCTTATCAGTAAAATCTACTGGTTTAGTAGAGTTTTTTGTTTGTTTTGTTTTTAAATTCATAGCATGACTTTACAAGGTGTACCCTAATTCCAACCATTATTTTTCCTTCAAGAGACAGTATGTCTCTTCCCCTATAATCTGTTAGGTCTTCTTCTGCAAGCATGGATGAAAACTAAGGGACAATTAAGTCATCATAATGGGTATGAATATTTTTAAAAATTTACTATTCAACATTAGAGAAAGACCTACTGAATTCTAACAGTAATTATAAATTTTCAGACATATCTGCACATATTTTAAGGGATTTATTTTATCATCTTTGTCAAAAAACGTGAGAAAAGAGAATTCCTAACGTCTAGGGTTAAGTTGCCAATTGAAATTTTCCAATCAGATATGTCACTCATTTTCAGCTATCCCTGTATGGGATTGGTTTCGAGTAGGAGAGCTGCCTCCCTCCAAGTTCTCGCTGTCAGGAAGACACAAAGATCCCCTCAAGTCTCTGGAAAGGGAAGGCAAGTGTGATGTTGGTTACTCCTTTATGTGAAGGAGTGATGTTTGAGTGGAAGGGACGTGTGATGCTCCAGGAGTGCTGTCGGCAGTGGCGTTTTTCTTGCTTCTCTGCTCAAGGAAAACTTCAGATGCAGTTCTCTCCTCTGATTGGTCAAAACCAATTACACTTGCAGAGAGCATTTCTCTCCAAATTCCTATTTTGGTCCCTGCCAGGAAGATTCCATGCACTTCTCTCTGTGTCACTTAGCCTCTTCTGTTGACTTCACGTTTCCTGAAATACAGTCATCACTGACCTGGCACTCCAGGAAATGCCTAGTTAGCACAGTAAATTACCATTTTCATTGCTGCCTCAGCGTTTCTGGCAAAGACTTTTTTTTTCCCTCTTAGTCTCTTCTGTCAGAGAGCCATGGTTTTGAGGTGGATTTAGAAGTTCAGACTATTACAGAACATAATGACAGGATGCCCTCAAGTGGTAGCATTTACTTTACCCAGAACGCTCTAAGTGGTTTATATCATGAATCTACAATTCATTCTGTGGCCTCCTTAGTAGAGGTGGATATTATTTTAACAGCTCAGAAAAGCTGAGAGAAAGAAGCAGCGAAGATATTAAATGGACTTAAAAAAAAAGATAAAATGTGTAAAAAGAGGATTATTCTGGATGTTCTTAAAATTCTTAAAATATTGATTGAAACTCTATCATTAAGTATTAAGAGCACCCGATTGGTTATGAAAATTGTTTAGGTATGTTTGCTAGGATTATTAAGCTTATAAATGATATATTTCTCAAAGACATATTTCATATTCTACCAACTAACCATTTTGAATTTTTCATTTTCAAAATCACAATACAATATGCACCCAATCAAAAGAAATAATATGGCTGACGGGTGTAAGGACTCATGCCTGTAATCCCAGCACTGTTAAAGAGGGAGAACTGCTTGAGCTCAGGAGTTTGAGACTTACCTGAGTGAGAGTGAGACCCCACTCCTAAAAAAGTGAAAAACCCAGCCAGATGCCAAGGTAAATGCTTGTGATCCCAGCGACTCCAGAGGCTGAGGCAGCAGGATGCCCACAGCCTGAGTCGGAGGTTGCAGTGACCTCTGACACCACTGTACTCTGCTCAGGGCATAGGGTGGGTCTCTCTCTCAACCAATAAATAAATAAATAAATAAAGAAAGAAAGAAAGAAAGAAAGAAAGAAAGAAAGAAAGAAAGAAAGAAAGAAAGAAAGAAAGAAAGAAATAATGTGGCTGTTAGGTAGAATGGTGTCATATACAAAGTAGGAGCACAGGAAGGACCATTTTAATCCCATTTCATTTCTCACATTTCCCATCACCAATGATAACAGAAGCCCAAAAGTCTAGCTGAGAATTCAAATGAAACAAAACAAAATGAACAGGTATTTGGAAGGCATCAAAAGTAATGGAAAAGTAATGGAATGAAAGATTAACATTAATGTGGATAGGTAAAAATCCTTGAAGAGGTTCAATCTGAACAATTTCCAAACTCAACTTGTTATTTTTATAGTCCCAAATCCCTACCATGTTGTATATATCATTCTTGTAAGTAGATCTTTTGTGGTTGAAATATTTGGTTATTCAAGCCTGCAATGTCAGAGTTACCCTTTGATCATCTTTTTTATTTCCTACTTAAATTACTTGGTTTTCTGAATGCCTCTGTTATCTTCTACCTCCTCCCTACTCTTATCATGAGAGCCTCACTTCAGGTCCTCAGCAGTCCTCACCTAACTGGTCGTTCCAACATCATTATCTCATTCTTAATAGTTGCAGAATGTACTAAATCAAGAAGCCAAAGGACAAAAGAATTTGTAATCCCTGGATGTTTTGGAATAAAAAAAAAAAATCATCTCTACTGTGTCTATGTGTGTATTCATAAAATCTGTTGTCAAAAGTAGCTCTTGTGTTGCCAGCACCTTATAGGCAATGTTACTGGAGTGATTAAGAAGCAATATAGAACTAGTTTCCTGATCTCAAGAGCTTAGCATCTGATTGTAAAGTATATAGTCTCACTTTCCTTTCTGAACTCTCACCTTTTTTGGAAATCTTAATAGCTGTGGGTGGCCTAGTGCTTATTTGGTTACTTATGGCTGGGATTCTGCGCTAAATGCCTTCTCTCAAATTAGAATTCTAAAAATTTTTTCATGTCTCGAGGTTTATTAATTTCTCTTCACTGAGAAAACATGAGGTTCCTCTAACTTTGAGATACTTAGCCATTCCTTGGCTTTTCATTCCATGGTACATTCCAGAAGGTAAATTTATAAACTTTAAACTTCAACCTCACAGCTGAATAACAAAACAGAGAACTCTTGTGCAGATTTTAGAGGTGCTCTCAAACTTTTTGTGGTTTTTGACCTTAATGTTCCCCTCTAAGTTTTCAATGTAAATAGCCAAGAAAATCCCCTCAAGTTTTTGGCAGAGGTCAAGGAAGAGCAATAGTGTGAAAAAGTCCTGTTTTTTTCTGTGGAAAGTAGAAAAAGATTTTGCCAGAGCCTTATTCAAACTGGGGAAAAGTCACTCCTCTCACTCTGACCCTCTCTATCCTTCCCATTTTACCAAATTGGGAAAAGATACACCAATGAAGAAAGACCTAAGATGGTCGTAGCCATAGGCACAGGACCAGTATGATAATGTGATTTACTCATAAGATGACTATATTTTGCTGCTTATAATGTGCTCCATGCATAATGACAACCTGTGTTTTTGGTCCAATCTTTCAGAGAAAAAAATCTTTTGTTTAATTTTTCAATTCAAATTTTTATTAGTTCATATTTAAGTACTTGCTTTTTGTAATATAAAGAAATTTTAGAATTTATTTTTAAACATATTACTGCATGAGAAAGAGTTACGCTTTTAACACATAAGCATAAATAACAGAAATAAAAACTTAGTGGTACCTATGTATGATGAACAACTTTACTCTTCCCTTAAAAACTTGGGCAAAAATGTGTGCATTATACACAGCAAAATTTGGTATAAAACATTTACTCTCATACCAAAAAGGCTCAAAAATAAAAGTCACTATTTAAGAAGGAGTTCTTAGGGAAACCTGAAGACAAGGGAGGAAAAAAAGGAAAACAAAACAATTCAAAATAAGGACCCCAAAAGCCTCTAGGAACTACAGGTACAGAAAACCTTAAACACAGATCAACACCTACCCAAATTAATAAACATCCCCACACTAAAGTTCTACTACTTTACTTCCTATAACCAATTCAACATGTCCAGCTTTCAACAAACATTAAAACTTAATGGTCAGAGTTCATATAGGTCTGGTGACCCTTCCAGAAAAGAGATCCAAAGTTGTTTCAAAGAGTGGATTAGGTGCTGAAATTGATGCACAGCTTCCAAAAGGGAGTACCTCAAAGTAAATGTAGTGATATTCAGGTATGAGGTATGTAGCACTTCTAGGATGAGTTCACCAACTTTATTGTCTAACCTTATCAACTTGCCCTTTTTCATAATGGAAACTACTTTATGCAATAAGGAGAAACTTGGCCCCCATTATCTTTAATATGTTTTACTCATTTCCCATGCTACAAATACATGAGATGTCATTTTTGAGTTTCAAACCCATATCACTATAAAAATATAACCTACTAACTAGAGTTTAATACTTCTTTACTGTCCCTTTTTAGTGGAAAAGGTGTTAAAGGCACATATTTACACATCTTCAGTATGCAATTAGATGGGTTTGACAACTGCATACTTCAGTAAACCAATGGCACTTTCAAGGTATAGAACCCTTCCATCACTCAAGAAAGTCCCATTGTCCTCCTTCACAGTCAACAGATCCTATGAAGCAAAGTTTTATCACATAGATTTTTGCCTGCTTCACAACCCCATGTAAACAGATGTATACAGTACAAGTATATAGTCTTCTGTCTTGCTAATCATAATGTTCAAAATTTATCCCTATTCCATCATGTGTCAATAGTTTCTCCCTTTTTATTTCTCAGCATTATTCTACCATGTGCATTTACTACACATTAACTATCCTCCTGCTATTATATGACTGTCATTAAAAGTTCTATATGTATTCTCCAAAAGAAGACCCTCTCAGTTCATTTCTGCCATGATTTGTCTTGGTGTTCTCTTCTTGCACCCAAGAGAATATGAGGAAAGGTTAAAGGAAGCAGATTTGCATCTATTCCATATTTCATCCTAATTTGGCAAGACTTGTTACTTAGCTTTCCCTCTATTCTGGTGTAAAACTCAATGCCAGGTCAGGAGCAAAATTGTTACCAAGCACACACACAGAAATGGATCTTTCTGGAAGAAGTAATTCATTGTTCAGAAAAATCACAGGACCTTAGCTCAGCAGAGACTTAATCTTTCAAGATCCCCTGTTAGGCATTTGCTATTTTCCAACTTCTATGACACTTTATTGGAGAATAAACAATTTCCCTTACAAGAAGGTTTAACACTGTGTTAAATAAAGGTAAGCAGGTTTAAATATGTCCTTTTTGAATGTACCATTTCTTTAGAATCGATGGTGCTAATACAAACTACAAGTCTCCACAGAGGAGCATGGCAGAGTTCTGCAGTACCCTGCAGGCTTGTTTACAGGCCATGGAACTGAAGAATCTCATTGTTCAAAGCCCTTTTAACCCAGCCATGGGATGATGTTCACTAGTATGACTATTTTCTGTCTGTGTACTGATAAACTCTCTTTTGGCTCCTGTTCTTTTCTCCTTCTCTGAGCGCCTCATGATCGCCAGCTTCAACCAGTGTACAAATTCTAAGCTCTGCTTACATAAACCCATTTTCTCATCTATGTCACAGCCACATAAAAGTGTCTCTCCATCCATCTGAATCTTTCTGTGCAGTTTTTACTATTCTCAAACTTGGGCCCTCCTTGTCTTTTGTTATCTTCTTGCCTTCTTTGTGCTTATTACTCTCAAAGCTTTCTTGCCAGAGGCTTGCTCCTCAGTAAACCAGATGTCCACTGCAGTCATTTAAGCAATTGATATAAGGTTGGGTCATGGCATCATCTCAAGAAATGTGGAACATCTCATTCCCTTCCATAAGATTTCCTTGTAGATGTTTTGACTGAACTTCCTGTTTCTGCTGAGCTCCAGATATCACCTTTGTCTCACTTCCTAGAAGTCCTTTTTCCAATTTAAAAGGCAGAAATGTGCAATGGACACCCATCCTTGATACCACCAAGCTGCTGTTCAAGTTCAGACCTTGGACCACTTTCCAATTTAATGACTTTCCTAGATTTAATACTTTTAAATTCACCTTCCATCTTCTATATTTTCTGAAATGCCTCATCTTTAAAAACATGTAAACTGTATTAAGTGAACTAATTAATGAAAATTAAACATTAATAAAATTAAAGACAAGTTCTCTTCTAAAATCCAAGCTCACTGGGACTAGTGTCCATGGCTTCCCACACATTATTATTATTATGGTGATATTATAATTGCTTCCTATAAACATTGTAATTGCTTCTTCTAAAATTATAATGCCCTGAATTTCTTTCATTTTGCTTTGTTAAATGTAGAATAAATCTATTTAATCATGTTATTATTAGCAGTAAATATTATGCATTATTAATAAGTAATATTAAATGTTATTAAATTAGAATAATAAACATCATTAAAGAATTATTTTTATCAGTTATATGAACAAGAGAAAAAGTAACTAACAAATAGGTAAATATTTTCTCCCTTTCTGCACCCATTTGCTTCATGCATTTTCTTTGTGGTTTTTAAATTGAAGCATGAAACAGTCATTTGATAGAATATCATGGTTAAATTATGATTCTGGAAAGCTCTTACTCACACAGTGGATTTTCATGAGTGTCTTAATTGTGGAGCTAATGCAAGCTATAGATTTATGCTGATTAAATCCAGATGGCTCCCTCTCTTGATCCTTAAAAGTTTAAATTGTCAGTTACTGATTCTCTTTTCCCTACTGTGCATTCTCATTAACAAATATCTTTCTTCCTTATTTTGACAAGATATTCTACTTTTTCTATTACATTGTTCTTAATTTTGCGCATATTAATGTTTGCACTCATGATTATTTTAAATTCACAATGAAATATTCAAAATCTCCCTGAACACCAAAAGTTCTCACATTCACAAAAATATGAGATTGTCTTCCTTTTGCAGTTCAAACTAATTATTTATTTTGAAGAATAGGAAAGCCAACTTGCTGAATAACCCTATTTAATCTGTGTTTGTGTTGACAACAGAAATAAAGTCTCACATCTTTGGCCAGGTTTACCTTTAAAAGGTGCATATTAAAATGACTATCTAGTCCCTAGACATGCAATACAGAAAGAAAAACAGAAAAAAATCAGCTGCCTAACATGAATTTTCTAACTATAGCTAAGTGACTGCTGGGTAATAGTATGTTGATATGGTTCCCTCTAGGAAGAGATACAACGATTAGAATAGACTCACCATCACTTTTTCAAAGACAGTCACTAATGTCTCAAAGCCCACTGATTGTGAGACAATTAAAACATGTAATTCTCCTAGCAGTTTAGATTATATATAAAGTGGGAAAAAAATCAACTAAATGCAGAGGAGGTAGGTGAATGAGAAATAAGGTAAAAATTAATGTTGCTGGCTCGGCACCTGTGGCTCAAGCAGCTAAGGCCTTACATACACCTAAGGTGGTGGGTTCAAATTCCCAGGCCGGCCGCCAAACAACAATGATGGCTCCAACCAAAAAATGGCCGGGCGTTGTGGCGGGCACCCGTAGTCCCAGCTACTTGGGAGGCTAAGGCAGGAAACTCGCTTGAGCCCAGGAGCTGGAGGTTGCTGTGAGCTGTGATGCCATGGCACTCTACCCAGGGGGATAGCTTGAGGCTCTGTCTCAAAAAAAAAAGAAATTAATGTTGCCATCATTCGTTAGCTCGTGATCTTATTAAACAATTCTCCAGCCCTATTGCCATTGTTAAGGATATTTTCTATGACCCTAGGAACCCTAGAAATAGGCTATTTCCCATTTTCTGTAATTTGCTGCCTATTTCTTTTGCCCAAACTTATCTTCATGTCCTTTATTCACACATTTACATCTTGCCTTTTTATTTAGAACTTTCCATGTTCTTCATAGAAACATGGTTATTATTCTCCACAGGGAGAAGGGAGCCCTCCAAGATTTCACATCTGTAGCAGCTCTGTTCTCTAACAGAATTCATTATACTCTGACTTGGATTCTTACACTGAGTTGGTTTAGGGTGGCTGAAGATTAGTCCTGACTGTTATGAGAGTGATTAAAGTACACAGTTCATCTCCATTACTGGACAGCAAACTTCTGAACAAGGTTTCTGATCTACACCATTTTTGAAACAAGGATGAGAATGATGTTTGGGGCACAGCAATTACTCACTTATTTGTTAAACAAGTACCACTCTAGCACCTTGAGAAGGTCACCATTATCTCAGGTGAAGCTCCTACAGGCAACTATATATTAACTACCTCATCTATATATAGAGAGTTAATAAAGTTAGCAAGGTGTCCTTATGTGATTCATAAACTTCCCCCTGCCACAAAACACTACCCTACTAGTTTGCCTTCAAAGGCAAAGATTTTTTTTTAAATAATAAAATTAAACAGAATGAATGAAAGAGATTTTTTTTATATGTAGTAGATTATTGTAAAAGATCAGCATCTCAGGAAAGTCAGAGGTCAGAGTCTCCTTTATCTGCCAAGAAAATCAGAAAGCTAGCTATGTGTTTGGTGAGATTACTGTACTTAAAGAACAAGAATCTGTCATTTCTTTTATTTTTTTTTTAGTGATTGTAAGTTTATTTATCTTATTTATCATCTTTGTATTTTATTTATTAAATCATAAACATATAGATCACATATGCATTCATGTATTTATGGGATACAATGTGCTGATTTCATATAGAATTAGGAATGCTTACATCACACTGGTTAATATATACCTCATCTTGTTTACTTAGTTACTGTGTTAAGACATTTATACTCTATACTAATAGATCCCACATGTATCCTTGAGTTATGCACCATTGGTGTGATCCCACCATTCACCCTCCCTGTTCCCTTCCCCTCCCCCACCTCCTTTATCTTGGGCCATAGTTGTAATCTATTCTTCACATAAAAGTGTGAGTGATTGTGAATTGACTTCATAATAGTACTGAGTACATGGGATATTTTTTCTACCATTCTTGAGATACTTTACTAAGAAGGATGTGTTCCAGCCCCATCCATGTAGATGTGAAAGAGGTAAAGTCTCCCTTTCGGGCGGTGCGGCGGCTGCGAGCTGGGCTTGCAACCCCACTGGCGGGGTGGGTATGGGGTGGCGGCGGGCACCAGCGCCGGCTGCGACGCGCTCTCCGGGTTTGGGACCAGCGGGGCTTAGATGTTTTAGGGAAGTGAGCTGTGGCGGGGACCCGCTGTGACATTCAGTCCTGGGGGAAACACCTATTGTAGCTAATCAGAAGCCGGACCGCACGCTTAGCTACTGGTGACGCTAGAGTATATTGTTTTCGTGAAGACTCACATGATTTGGGGGAACCGTACAGACTTTTGACTGGTGTTGAGTACATTGTTGGAAAGAAAAATTGTGCCATTCTAATTGAAAATGATCAGTCAATACATAGAAATCATGCAGTGTTAACTGCTAACTCTTCTGAAACCAACCTGAGTCAAACTGTTGAAATCCCAGTATTGACAATAAAAGATAATTCTAAGTGGGGTACCTTCATTAATGAGGAAAAAATGCAGAATGGCCTTTCCCAGACTTTGAAGACAGGGGATAGAAGTACCTTGGGAGTGTTTGAAAGTAAATTCAGGGTAGAGTATGAGCCTTTGGTTGCATGCTCTTCTTCTTTAGATGTGTCTTGGAAAACTGCTTTAAATCAAGCTGTATTGCAACTTGGAGGACTTCTGTAAACAATTGGCCAGAAGAATGTATTCATCTTATCATGATATCAGTTAAAATTACCATTAAAACAATATGTGCACTCATTTGTGGACATCCAGTTGTGAAGCCAGAATATTTTACTGAATTTCTCAAAGCAGTTCAGTCCAAGAAGCAGCTTCCACAAATTTAAAGTTTTTACCCACCTCTTGATGAACCAGCTATTGAAAGCAAAAATATTGATCTATCAGGATGACAGGAAAGAAAACAAATTTTCAAAGGGAAAATATCTGTATTTTTGAATGCCAAACAGCATAAGAAATTAAGTTCAGCAATTATTTTTGGAGGTGGAGAAGCTAGGTTGATAACAGAAGAAAATGAAGAAAAAGATAGTTTCTTTTCAACTCCTGGAACTTGTGTTGTTGATATAGGAATAACAAACTCACAGATCTTAATTCCTGACTCTCAGAAAAAATAGATTCATTCAATTATGAATATGCTTCAAAGGCAGGGTCTTAGACCTATTCCTGAAGCAGAAATTGGATCGGCAGTTATTTTCATGACTCCAGAGAACTACTGTGATCCTCAGGGTCAGCCCAGTACAGGGTTAAAGATAACTACTCCAGGACCAAGCCTTTCACAAGGCTTGTCAATCAATGAAAAACTAAAGCCAAGTGTCCCAGTGAATACAACATATGTAGCTGACACAGAATCAGAGCAAGCAGATAACATGTACCGATTTGAGTGAAAGGCTGAAAGAAATCAAAATCTCCAAAAAGGAACAGTATCTCAGAATGCTTTCACAAGAACACCCTACTATGAAGGAACCTTACAAAACAACTCATAATAATAACATTATAATTTCAAATCCTCAAGCTAAGGTGAAAATCCCAAACTACTGGCTTTCACCAACTAAATTTCTAGCTATAAATGGAAGAGATCAAACTTCTCAGCAGCAGCGGACCAACACCATCATAAACTACTTTCAGCCACTTACCAAAAAGAGGGAAAAGGATGAAGAAAGTCAAGAAATATCTTCATGCAAATCAGCAAGAATAGAGATGTCTTGTTCTCTTTTAGAACAAACACAACCTACTGTACTCTTAATATGGAAAAATAAGGAGTAGCATTTATCTCGGAATGAATCTGTGGACCAAAAATCTGATAATTTATTTACAGAAGCAGATTTAAAATTCAGTGTGAAAAATTCTTCAATATATCCTGTTATACAGAAAAGCTAAGATTAAATAAAAGAAAATAAATTGATGATTTAGCTATGGAAGATGAAGTATTGGAAGAGTTATTCAAAAACACAAAACCAGACTTACAAACTGAAGCGAAAGTTCAAAAACAAGAGGAAGATGTCAATATTAGAAAAAGGCCAAAGATGGATATAGAAACAGATGACACTTTGAATGAGAAAGCAATACCAGAAAATAACAGAATATCCCAAGAAAATGAAGTCAGGAAGAAATGTGAGAAGAAATGTGAGCTCAAGGAAGAATCACCGTGGCCAATGAAACAAGAAGTATCTAACAATGTTGTACTGCAGGACAGTGGTGAGATGCTTCCAAGAAACGTGTTATTAACTGAATTTAGATCACTGGTGGTTAAAGACTATCCCTGCAGCAATCTATCTGGTATGAATAATGATTATTGTCAACTAAAGAATTTCAGGAAATTCAAGGTCAATTTTCCTGGGGCAGGAAGACTTCCACACATTGGAGAATCAGATCTTATAGCTCATCATGCTCAAAAGAATACAGAATTAGAAGAGTGGTTAAGGCAGGAAATGGAGGTGCAAAATCAACATGCAAAAGAAGAGTCTCTTGCTGATGATCTTTTTAGATATAACCCTAATATAAGAAGGAAAAGATAACTGAGGATTTAAAAGAGAAGCCATGGACAAACCTTTCCTAGCAAGGATACCTGGGATATATGAACGTATAGCATATAAAGGAGATTTGAGTTACAAATATTTTATTGCCTAAATTTGTTAAATAAAATGCACCAAACTCTAAAAAAAAAAAAAAAGAGGTAAAGTCTCCATCTTTTTTTAAGTCTGCATAATATTCCATGGTATACATATGCCACAATTTATTAATCCATCCATGGGTCGATGGGCACTTGGGCTTCTTCCATGACTTGGCTATTATGAATTGAGCTGCAATGAGCAATCCAATCTAGTGCAAATATCTTCGCTATAAAATTTTTTTCTTTTTTTTTTTTTTTGGATATACACCTAGTAGAGGAATTGCAAGATCAACTTTTAGATCCCTGAGTATTCCCCATATTTCTTTCCAAAAGGGACGTATTAGCTTGCATTCTGTGGACATAGAGAAAAGACATCTTTTTAATCTAATCTAATTCATCCAAATTTTGTAGGATGCTCCATATTTTTATTTAGAAAAGGACACCTGATCTCAATAACCACAATAATGAAATTGTGATAGTTAAGATTCACAAAGTGCTTACTTTGTGTCAGGCATTTTTCCAGCTTTATTTTGTTTGTTTTGGTTTTTCGCCTGATTGCAGTGGCTAAAACCTTAAGCAGAGAATTTTGCCTTGTTCCCAAACTTAGGGAGAAAGCATTCAGTCTTTTCTCCCACAGAAGTATGACATTAGCTAAGGACTTTTTTTCATGGATACTCTTTTTCAGGTAGAGAAAATTCTTTTTTATTCCTAGTATATTGAATCTTTTCATAACATAAGAGTGTTGGATTTTGTCGAGTTCTTTTCTGAAAAAAAGAAAAGATGATCATGTGACTTTTATCCTTTATTCTGTTAATATGTGTACTACATTGAAGGATTCGTAGATGTTAATTCAGCTTTACATTCATGGGAAAATAACATCTTGTTCATGGTTTATAATCCTTTTTATAAATTGCAATATTTAGTCTGCTAATATTTCGTTGAGAATTTTTTTATATTCATATTAATATATGTATACACTTTTCTATTCTTGTGATCTCTTTTTCTGCATTTGGTATCTGGGTAATACTGGTCTCATAGAATAATCTGGGAAAATAGAAAATTTCCTCTTGTTCTATTTTTGGTTTTGTGAAAAACTGATATTAATTCTTTAAATATTTGGAGAAACTCACTGAAGTCATCTGGGCTTGGGCTTTTCTTTGTTGAAAGATTTTAAATTATTAGTTCAATAGTTATGTGTTATTATTCTTGCTTATTATAGGTATATTCAGATTATCTATTTCCTCTTGAGACAGTTCTGGTAGTGTGCCTTTCTAAGAATTTCTCCATTTCATGTAAGTTATCTAATTTGTTATAAAATTGCTCATAGTTCCTTAATGTCATTTTTTTTGTTCTGTAAAATCAGTATTGATGTCCCCTCCTTCATATCTAATAATACTGAGTTTTCTTTATCAGTCAGCCTAGGTAAAAGTTTGCCAACTGTGCTCATCTTTAAAGAAATTGCACTTTGGTTTCATTGGTCATATTTTATTTTTTGATTTTTCTATTTCATTCATTTCTACTCTTATCTTCATGTTCTTCCTCTTCCATGCTTTGGGTTTACTTGGATATTGTTTTTCTAGTATCTTGAGGTGGAAGTTTAGAGTGTTAATTTAATATTTTTGTTCTTTTTTGATGCCTGGGTACAGTGGCTCACACATGTAACCTTAGCACTCTGGGAGGCCAAGGCAAGAGGATCACTTGTGTTCAGGAGCTCTAGACTCACCTGAGCAAGAGACTAGACCCTGTAGCTACTAAAAATCCAAAAATGAACCAGCCACAGTGGTATGCACAACTAGTCCCAGCTACTCAGGAGGCTGAGACAGGAGACTCTCTTTTTTTATATTTCAAATTAATATGAGGGTACAAATTTTAGGTTACATTGTTTTCAATTGTAAGGTAAAGTTCAAGTTGTAGTTGAGCCCCTCACCCAGGGGGCATGCTGAACACCCTCACGTAGTGCACATGAGGCAGGATCTCACCAACTGCCATCCCTACTTGGCAGTCGACCTCCCTGTCTCCTCTCTCCTCTCTGCTCCCCCTTGCTATACTATATTTGTGTTTTATCATTTGGGTGGGTGTGTAGTCCTTTATATGTTAGTTTCACATTAATAGTGAGTACACTGGATACGTTTTTTTTTTCCATTCTTGAAGTACTTTACTAGAAGAAGGTGTTTCAACTCCATCCAAGCAAACACAAAATATGTAAAGTCTCCATCTTTTCTTATGGTTAAATAGTACTCCATGGTATCCATATGCCACAGTTTGTTAATCCATTATGGGTTGAAGGGCATTTAAGTTGTTTCCACATCTTGATTATAAATTGAACTGCAATAAACATCCTGGTACAAATGTCTTTGTGATAAAATGATTTTTGTTCTTCTAGGTAGATACCTAGTAATGGGATTGTAGGATCAAATGAAAGGTCCACTTTTAGTTCTTTAAGAATTCTCTATACTTGTTTCCATAGAGGTTGTATTAGTTTGCAATCCCACCAACACTGTAAAAGTGTTCCCTTCTCTACAATCCATATCAACTTTTGCAGATTCAGGACACTGTGATGTGAGCTGATCTCACTGGATTTAGGTGATACCTCAGAGTGGTTTTAATTTGCATTTCTCTGATATTAGGGGTGATGATCATTTTTCATGAGTTTTTGGCCATTGGCCTGTCAACCTCAGAGGAATTTCTGTTCAGGTCTCTTGCCCACTTGTAAATGGGTTGTTTGCTCTTTTCTTGTTGATTAACTTGAGTTCTCTATAGATTTTAGTCAGCAGTCTTCTGTCAGATTTGTAACATGCAAAAATCTTTTCTCATTCTAAAGGTTATCTGTTTGCTACATTTGTGGTACCCTTAGCTGTGCAGAGCTTTTTAGCTTGATCATGTCCCCTTTATTTATTTTTGGTGTTGCTTCAATTGCCAAGGGGATCTTCTTCATAAAATCTTTTCCCAGGCCAATATTGCCAAGTGTTTCCCTCGCACTCTCTCTTCTGGAATTTTTATTGTTTTGTGTCTTAAATTGAAATCTTTTATCCAGCAAGAGTCAATTTTTATCAATGGTGAGAGGTGCAGGTCCAATCTCAATCCTCTAACCAGTTCTCTCAGCACCACTTATTACATAGAAATTCTTTTCCCCAGTGCATGCTTTTATTTGGTTTATCAAAGATCAAATGGCAATAGGTGGCTGGTTCATCTCTAGATTCCCAATCTATTCTATAGATCTGCATCTCAATTTTTGTGCCAATACTATGCTCTTTTGATCATTATAGACTTGTAGTATAACTAGAAGTCTGGTAGCATGGTGCCTCCAGATTTTTTTGGTTTTTTGTTTTGTTTTATTTTTAGAAACAGAGTCTTACTCTGTCACCCTCAGTAGAGTGCTATGGCATCACAGCTCATGGCAACCTCCAGCTCTTGGGCTTAGGCAATTCTCTTGCCTCAGCCTCCCAGGTAGCTGGACTAGGGTGCCCACCACAACGCCCGGCTATTTTTTGTAGCAGTTTGGCCAGGGCTGGGTTTGAACCTACCACCCTCCATTTATGGCACTGGCACCCTACTCACTGAGCCACAGGCGCCACCCCTAGATTTGTTTTGATTTCTAAAAATTTTGTTGACTATTTGGGGTTTTCTCTGGTTCCATATGAAATGAAGAACTATATTTTCAAGTTCTTCGATGTATGACAATGGTGCTTTGATGTATTACATTAAATCTGCTTTGGTACTATGGACATTCTAACAATGTTGACTTTTCCCAGCCATGAACATGGTATGTTCTTCCATTTGTTAATGTCTTCTGCTATTTCTGTTCTCAGCGTTTCACAGTTCTCTTTATAGGGATCTTTCACATCTTTTACTAGATATATTCCCAGGTATTTCATCTCTTTTGGAGCTACTTTAAAAGGTATAGAGTCTCTGATTTGATTCTCAGCTTGACTGTTTATCCCATGGATGCAATGTTGGTTCAACATATATAAATCTATAAATGTAATTCATCACGTATAAAATAAAAAACAAAGACCATCTGATTTTATTGACATATCCCTTCATGGTTGCCACTTGTCGGGTCCCATCTGCAGTGCCACTTGTCAGAGCCTGGGACTGGCCGGGTCTCCAACCAGCTCTCTATGGTCCGGATGCAGAGCACTTTGCTATTATCTTGATCGGGAACAATTACCCTTAGGTGCCTTAGGGCTATTTGTCTTAGCAGAAGGGAGAGAGAGAGATGGTATTTAAGGAGGAGAAGCAGTCTTATTAAGAGAATAAATCTTAGCAGTGTTGGTAGAGAGACACTGTGCAGGCATTCTCTGGGCAGGAGAAGCGAATAAGTCAGAATGAGCTGGTCTGTGAAAGAATGTACATATGCTCCCCTACTGACTTCTCCTACGGCTTCTTATATAAGCAATCTTGTGGCTTTTAGCACCACAGGTGTAGACACTGCCAATCACTAATGCTCTTGTCTTGTGAGCTCTCGTGTTCTCATACTGAGAGCCAAAACCCTTCCCCATGCCCTTATAACCAAGGTGTTTCTTATGATTACTGAATGTTCCAAGCTTAACTCTGGCCTCTTTTTTCATTAAAGCTATATGGTCTACTACAGACATATATGAAGGTTTTTTAGCCTGATCATGTTCCCTTTACTCTAGAATTCTATTCTATGAAATAGAATGAGAATCTAGAGGATGAACAAGCCACACATACTGATTTGAGGGCTTTGATTTTTTTTTTTCCTGAGATCCTGCTATATTCCTCGATTACTTCTACGAGCTTTGTAGTTGCATCTCTGGGATTTTCCAGGTATAAGATCATGTCATCCATGAAGAGCAAGAGTTTGACCTCCTCTGTCTCCATTTGAATACCCTTGATCTACTTCTCTTGCCTGATTGCATTGGCTAAGACTTCCAGCACTATGTTGAACAGCAGTGGTGATAGTGGGCATCTTTGTCTAGTTCCAGTTCTGAGTGGAAATGTTTTCAGTTTTATTCCATTCAATGTGATATTGGCTGTGGGTTTGTAGTAGATGGCCTCTATTAGTTTAAGAAATTTCTGACCTATTTTCTTAAGTGTTCTTATCAAAAAAGGATGCTGGATTTTTCTGCATTAACTGAGAAAATCAAATGGTCTTTGTTTTTCATTTTATATGTGGTGAATTACATTTATGGATTTATATATGTTGAACCAACCTTGCATCCATAGGATAAAACCTACTTGATCATGGTTAAAAATGGATAACATTCTTTTTTTTTTTTCAGACAGAGTCTCACTATGTCATCCTCAGTAGAGTCTGTGGCATTGCAGCTCACAGCAACCTCAGACTCTTGGGCTCAAGCAATTCTCTTGCCTCAGGCTCCGAAGTAACTGGGACTACAGGCACCCCCCAAAACACCCACCTATTTTTTTGTTTTAGTTGTCATTGTTGTTTAGCAGACCTAGGCTGGGTTTGAACCCACCAGCCTTGGTTTCTATGGCCAGCACACTAACCACTGAACTATGGGTGCTGAGTTGATGGATAACATTTATAATGTATCACTGTATTCTTACTGGGACCTTACTGAATATTTTTGCATTGCTATTCATCAATGATATTGGCCTATAGTTTCTTTCTTATTGGGTCCTTTCCTGATTTTGGAATCTGGGTGTATTTGCTTCATAGAATGATGTTTTGGAATAGGTTATGCAATATAGGTACAAGTTCCTCTTTGAAGGCTTGGTAGAATTCTGGTGTGAAACCATCTGGTCCAGGACTTTTCCCTTTTGGAAAATTTTGTATTATTGATGTAATTTCAGTGCTTGATATAGGTCAATTCAAAATTTCTAATTCCTTCGGGCTGAATTTAGGAAGATGGCATGATTCCAGGCATTTGTTCATTGCCTCTACATTTTCATATTTCTGGGCAAAGTTTTTTGTAGTAATTGTGGAAAATTTTTTTATATTTCTATGGTATCTGTTGCTATTTCCCTGTTATTGTTCCTGATCAAACTTATGAGAGATCTTACTACTCTGTTTTTGGTTAGTAGGGCCAAGGGTTTGTTTATTATAATAAGCTTTTCAAAGAACCAGTTTTTTGTTTCACTCATCTTCCAAATGAATCTTGTGTACTCAATTTCATTTAATTCTGCTCTCTTTTCTTCCACTGGTGTAGAGGTTGGATTGTTCTTTTCCAGTTGCTTGAGATTCTCCATTACACTGTTGACTTGCTCTCTTTCTGTTTTCTTGATGAAGACATCTAAAGATGTGAGTTTGCTTCCTAGCACTACCTTTGCATTATCCCTCAGGTTTTGATAGCTTATGGCTTCATTATCATTTTGTTCCAAAAATTTGGTGA
>CAUYQV010101329.1:0-36708 GCA_963574575.1 Galagoides demidoff
TGTTGTGGCAGGTGCCTGTGGTCCCAGCTACTTGGGAGGCAGAGGCAGGAGACTCGCTTGAGCCCAGGAGTTGGAGGTTGCTATGAGCTGTGATGCCATGGCACTCTCCCCAGGGGGATAGCTTGAGGCTCTGTCTCAAAAAAAAAAAAAAGTTGTTAACTTCCTCTCTTTCCATTCTCTTGAGGAAGGCTTGCAATGCTATGAATTTCCCTCTTAGAACTGCCTTTGCAGTATCCCAGAGGTTCTGATAACTCATGTCTTCATTATTGTTTTGTTCTAAAAATTTGGTAATTTCCTTCTTGATCTCATCTCTGACCCATCTATCATGTAGCATAAGGTTATTTACCTTCCAAATTTTTGTATGAGTCTGCAGATTCCTGTTGTTACTGAGTTCAACTTTTATTCCATGATGGTCCAAGAAGTTGTGTGAAATAATTTCTATTCTTTTGAATTTACTGAGGTTAGACTTAAGATCTAAGATATGTTCGATTTTAGAGTATGTTCCATGGACCGATGAGAAAAATGTGTATTCAGTTTTGTTAGGATGAAATGTTCTGTAGAGGTCTGTTAGATCCAGAAGTTGAATAGTTAAATTTAAATCTAAAATTTCTTTGCTAAACTTCTTATTGGAGGATCCATCCAACACTGCCAAAGGAGTGTTAAAATCTCTGACTATGATGGAGCTGGGCAAGATCAGGTTGCTCATGCCTGTTACATTATCTCTTATAAATTGAGGTGCATTCTGGTTGGGTGCATATATATTGATAATTGAGATCTCATCATATTGAGTATTACCCTTAACAAATACAAAATGGCCAACCTTATCCTTGCTTACCTTTGTTAGTTTAAACCCTATTGTATCTGTGAATAAAATTGCAACACTTGCTTTTTTCTGCTTTCCATTTGCATGGAATATAGATGACCATCTGTTCACCCTGAGTCTATATTTATCTTTTAAGGTAAGATGCGATTCTTGAATACAACAAATGTCTGGTCTGAGTTTCTGTATCCAATCAGCCAATCTGTGCCTCTTTAAAGGACAATTTAAGCCATTCACATTGATTGAAATTATTGATAACTCTGATACAATTTCGAGCTGCTCAAAAAACCAGTGGATATTTTTAATCCTTTCAACACTGTGGAAGTTGGAATTTGATCAAAAGTTTCTGAGTGAGTTTCCTTTTGTAGTGGAGGATTGCACTGGTCATTATGGAGGATACATTTGAGAATTTTCTGGAGAGCTGGTTTAGTTATGGCAAATTTCTTCAACATGTGAGTGTCATTAAAGTATTTAATTTCTCCATCATAGATGAAACTCAGTTTATCTGGATACAGGATCCTGGGTTGAAAGTTATTTTGTTTTAGGAGATTAAAGGTCAATGACCATCCTCTTCTAGCCTGAAAAGTTTCAGCAGGGAGATCTGCACTCATTCTAATACTCTTCCCCTTGTAGGTTATGGTTTTCTTATGTCTAACTGCTTTCAGAATTTTCTCTTTCATATTAACTTTGGTGAAGTTAATTATGATGTGCCTGGGGGATGTCTTATTTGGGTTGAGTCATGCTGGGGTTCTGAAACTGTCTGCTATCTGAATTTCAGAATCTCTTGGCATGTCTGGAAAGTTCTCTTTCATAATTTCATGAAGTATATCCTCTGTGTTTTGTGAAGCAACTTCTTCTCTTTCAGGGATTCCTGTAAGGTGAATATTAGTTTCCTTTGAATTATCCCAGATGTCTCTGAGAGAAAGATCCATTTTTGCTCTCCATTTCTCTTCATCTTTGAGCTCTTGGGCATGTTCAAAAGCTTTGTCTTCAATGTCAGAGATCATTTCTTCTGCCTGTTCCTTTCTGTTACCGAGGAATTCTACCATATTTTTCAGATCTTTGATGGCTATAAACTCTTGCCTCAATATTTCAAAAACTGGTCATTTTATCTTTGAAATTGTTGAATTCTTGAGACATCTTTTGAAAAATTTCTTGGAATTCTAATTCCCTTCTTTCTTCCATTCTGTTAATCTGATTTGCTATCCAAATTCTGAACTTGATTTCTGTCATCTTAGCCATCTGTTTATGGATGGGATCTTCAATTGCATCTGCCCCATTTTTCCTTTGGGGAGTTGATCTACTCTGGTTATTCATATTGCCTGTGCTTTTCTGCTGATTCTGCCCCATGCTGAATTTATACTGTTTGGAGTCCATTCCAGAACCGTTCCCCCAGTGGCTGCTATGGGAGAAGATGCTGGCTTCTTCTGGATGTCCAGAGGGATATGGTGTGTCTGTCTGGAAAAACCTCAGGAGTGTGAGCCTTATTATTCCCACTGCTGCAGCTGCTGCTCTTTGCCTTGGGATACCGATGCTCTAGTATGGTTCCCTCTCAATTGACTGTCCTCTCATAGTTCTTGGGCAGCCCGGGCCTGGCAGGGGTGGTGGGAGCAGCAGGGAATCCACCTGAAACTGAGTGAGTGCAGGGCTCAAGCAAGCAGGCAGCAGGTCTCTGGCTGCCCAGTACCTGGAGAGGATGGTGGGAGTAGCAGGGAATCCACCTGCCATTGGAAGAGTAAGGGGCTCAAGTAAACAAGTAGTAGGTCTCTGGCCACCTGGGTGGCAAGAGCAGCAGGGAATCCACCTGCCACCTGGAGAACACAGGGCTCTTGCAGTTCTCCAGCTTCAGGGCTGGGACAGGTTGCTTGGTCCCACAGGGCTGGGAGGATGCTGCTCTTGGGCCTCCCCTCACTGTCTCTGTAGGCAAGGGGGAAGGGTGAACTGGAAATACAAAATGGCAGTGAAAATGTTCATTTGATTTTTCTGCCTGGTGAGAGAGTATTCAGAATCTCAGCAGAGTCACTCTAGGGGAGTAGACCCCACTTCCTGTAGCTCTCACATGTGGGGTCAGATAATAGGTCCTCAGTTTACCACTCACCTGTAGAAAACTTACAGGACCAGATGAAGAGAAAATAAAGAGAAAAACACAACTTTCTTGGGGGAGGGGATGGACATTTTTCCTTTGGGATGAATTATGTACCTGTAGATTACTTTCCTAGAGTTGCAACTTGCCTCAGCAGAAGTGTCCTGCAGATATCACTCTTCTCTCTTGGCTGAGCTCTCAGTCTTCAACTTTGTTGGGTAATTTCTGGACATTATTCTTCCCTCTGGATTGGCGTTTCTGTCAGAGGCTGGTGCCTGTCCACCATCTTGCCCCTCCCCCTGGCCAGGAGATAATTCTTTATAGCCAAATCCTATCCAAAGGTTTGGTACAACCTTGACAATAAAAAACACAGATAAAACTGTTGAACATATATTTATGACTTGAATATAATTCCTTGATTTCACTGAAATGGGTAATTTGGGATTATTTTCCTTTCAATTCACAATTTTAAAATGTGTCTTCTAGAGAGGCGATAGAAACAGAGTTTAAAAGTCTGGGGTCAGACCTCACAGTTGTATTTTGACTCCACTATTCACCGTCACTCACCTTGTGTTAGTTTCCTGGAAATGTCAGATTAGAGTGCCATAATTGGGTGGTTTAAATAATATCAGCTACTGTCTCATAGGTCTGGAGCCCAGAAGCCCAAGATCATAGTTGTGTTGTTTTGATGTCAACAAAAGAGAATCCATTCCAAGTCCCTTTCCTCACTTCTGGTGGTGTCCTGGAAATCTTTGGCATCTCTTGGCTTGTAAATGTATCACCTGGATCTGCCTTCATGTCATTTAGAGTAAAATCTGTCGTCCTTCATCAGACCACACCTCTCTAAACACTCATCGCCCCCTCCCCAGTTCCTGCAGCTCTGATCTCAACCATGTCTTCCTTGCTCGCTGTGTTTCGCTTCTGTTGATTTCTTTGCTTCTCTTTGAACACAAGGCAAATACTTTAGTGCCTCCTAATACCTGGGGGGATAGGTTCCAAGACCCCCATAAATACTGGAAGCTTCAGATGGTGCAATGCCTATATGTACCATGTTTTTTCCTATACATACTACCTATGATAAAGTTAATTTAGAAATTAGGCAGAGTTGGAGATTAATTGGAGTAAGTGACAATAAAATAGAACAATTATAATGATATCCCAGCATCACCATTCTTGTGCTTGGGGATATGAATAAGTAAAACAAGGGTGACTTGAACACAAGCACTGACATATCACTCAGATGATACAATCCCAGAGGTGCCTATTAAGTGACTGATGGGTAGGTGGTATGTGGTGAACAAAAGACAGTTTGGGTCCTGGGCAGGAAGAAGCTGGACAGCACAAGATTGCATCACATTGTTCAAATTTGCATGTAATTAAAAACCTATGAATTGTTTATTTCTGGAATTTTGGGCTTAGTATTTTTGGACCATGGGAAATGAAACTGCAGAAAACAAAAACTATGATAAACCTGTACTTCCCTCATAGCCATGTGCCTGCTATTCCCTCTTTTTACTATGCTGTTCCCATTTTTTTTTATAGGTGGCTCACACTCTCACTTTATTCAAGCCTCTGATCAAATGTCTCCTTCTCAGAGAGGCTTTCTTGAATAAGATAGCAGTCTGAATAAAATAGCAACACAACCACCCTCCCCATCCCACTACCTAATTACCCTACCCTGCTTCCTTTCCTCCAGAGCCCTTAATGACATATTTCTTTATTAGCAGCCTTCCCCATCTAGAATGCAAGCTGCACATCCAGGATTTTGTCTCTTTGGTTTAATTTTTTCTTTCCAAAATTTCTCTGGTTTAAAAATAAGATTTCAATAAATACATTTTGAGTGAATGAATGAATGAATGTGCTTTGAACAGAGCCTTTTACATAATGAGTCCTAAATAAGTATTATTTATAATTCTTATTCCTAATTAATCTTTCCCAAAATAGTCACTGCTGTGATCAATTCTCCGTATGCTTTTTTCCTTCTCTTTGATTCTGCTCTGGAAATGTCATGCCCAAAGAGATAACAGCATTCAAACAAAGGGCAAGATCCAATGTTCAAATGTGATAATGAAATGGGCAGCCTGGCAAATATCCTTCCAAATCTCAAAAACTATAAGCATTCTGGAAACTTGGACTTACTGGGAATCTCTAAACTAGAAATTTTGTTAAAAGATGAATAGTAAATTCTTTTATTTTGTAAAACAATATTATTAATCTTAACATATGTTGCCTTTTGCTCCCACCTTGCATCTAAGTTTCAGCCCAGGGCGGATATCCAACATGGGCCATCTATTTCCATTACTTCCAGACGTAATTTATCCCTGCTCAAATGCCTAGAATTTTAAACCTCTCACAGAGCATTTATTACTTACTCGTTTTGAATTGTAGTTACTTGCATTTCTGATCTCACTGCCCTTACTAAATTGTAAGTTTCACAGAGACCAGGAAAGTATATTTCATCCTGTACTTAACTTGACTAATTCAAAACTATTTTTTGAACAATGAAAAAGGACTTAGTTAAAACCAAGCACACAGGAAACATACTGAGTTCTTTTGCTAGTTGTGAGAGACAACCCCATGAAATAGTCCTTGCTTCTCTCAGAGGAAGGTAATACATTAAATAAGCTCATTTTTTCCATGAAATCATTAACATCCCTATCATGTTCTTGTATGAAGGTGGACTTCATCTTTTCTTCTCCCTTTGGCATTCTTACTGAAGGTAGAGATCTGGTTTTACTTCCCTTATTCGAGACTTATCATCAATAAAATCAAAAACTGTAATCCTTTCTTACTCATAGAGCTAATTAATGAGGCAATTAATTATCATATAATGCACTGTAACTCCTGGAGCAAATGTTTTGTACACATGCAAAGGGGTATTATTCTGGAGGAGCATATGCTATGCTATGGGCAATCTTTGGCTTGTGGGTGGTGTAGGTGGGGTGAGGTGATGAGACAGCAATAAACGTCACTGGATTTAGAAATAGGGAGTGAAATCTCACCTCGTGAGAGTTGGTGGAGAGTTCACCTCGCTCAAACTTCTGAAGCAATGGCCTAGACATTATTGGAAACCCTGCCATAAAAGAACAATTGGGCCTTACATGCCAACTTTTCAGTTAGCAAAAATGAATTGACTCCATTAGTTTCAAAGGTAGGCTTGATAAAAGCCAAATAAAACAAAGTAACACGTTGCCTTCAATACGGAAGCCATTTTAATCCCTTAGTTCATTTATTAGTCCTTCAACAAAGACTTATTAGTGCCTCTGGTGAGCCAGGCGCCATGTCCTTTCCTCATGAAGGAATCCTTTGTGTACAGAAGGACAGACAACAAATATATAAATAAGTAAATATAGAATATGGCTGGCAGTAACACTGACAGTAAGGGCTGTTATGAAAGTATTAGTCATCAGCATGATAGAAGCCTACCCTTTGGCTGAATAATTCCCACACAGAGAGGAAGCACTAGCTGGTGCCTTGTACACCAAAGCCAAAATAATGGTGCAGGCTAAATAGTATTTTAAGAAAAAAAGAGTAAGTAATCTGCACATCAGTAGACGTCTGAGGCTCCTTCTACCAATAATTTAGAGGCTCAGTGGCTTCAGATGACTCAAGTACACCTGGGCCAGGTCTAGGCACCACATTGCAAGTCTCTTATTTGTGATGGAAAAAAAAAATCATAGTCAGATTGGTTTTTGGTTTTCTTCTGATAATCCAACTGGCACAACTGGACTAAGTCTAACCAATTGTTTTTCTTTAGTTCTGCCTATAGATAGGAACTAAGATACTACAGCAAATAGATAACCTCCAAATTTCATTTCTTTTCCTTCTATTTTTTTAATTTGAAGATCTGAGTATATTATATAACTCTTTGATCATGATTTATGTTTTATATAATCTGAATTAAAATTTAAAATATTCCTTTCTGTATCTGTAGAGAATACTTACCTACCCCAATGGAAAACATTGCTAACCTCGTCGTTAGGATACTTAGTCACTAAACAATGCATTCACCACCTGTCAGATTTATCACAGAAGTGAGTGACTAGAGGTTTTTTCATTCTTTACCTTCCGCCTTTCTGTTCTTACTCCCACAGCCCCTATTTCCTACTCCACTCCTAATCTCAGATTTGTGCAGGAGGGTTTTTACCCTTGCAATCCCTCATTCATGGATAGCAAATGTTTCAGGTGCAGAGGGAAAAGTAGCAGAGGGAAGACACTGGAGGCTTCTGCTTGTTCTGAATTTAATCTGGAGCATGTTCATAGATCGTCCTGTTGCTACCATCCTGAACATTTCCATATATCTGCAAGCAAAACCCTCCCAGGCCTGTGACTTTCTACCTTCATAAAATGCCCTGTATCTTTTTCTTGCATTTATTTCTGTATCCAAAGGTTTTGGAAATGTCACAACTGGAAGTCAAGTTTGTTGTGGTTTCCTAGTGTGTTTCTTATGAACTTTGCAGCAGTGTTATGAAAAGCACATCTTTCCACTAACAGATGAAAGATGTAAAATTGTTAGTTACCAAAAATTAGAGATGTTCACAACAACAAAACTTCCTATGTAATGTGTGTACAAACACACATGGATGTACATTAACTTCCCCCAAATTACATAATTTCTATCTAAATTAAGCACAGGTAATTTTGTTTAGAAGTATGGCTTTCTGGCAGTGCAACAACAGAGTTTATTGCCTTTCTCCAAATGAGTTCAAATTTACTTAAGTGCTTGTTCTATACTCCTAATGTTTATGTTAAAGAAAGAAACATCAAGGCATCATCATTTTACTTACCTAATTTATTTGTAGATAATCTTCTACTAATTTTTACTCTTTTATTCCAAAGCAACACATAAAGTGAAGAAACGTGCAAAATTGCTGATATTTATAAACCACATGGAAATCAAAATATCAAGATAAAAATTGAAAACATCAAATATAGGTAGGCTTCTCCAATATCTGACATTATCCAAGGTTTTAGTGTTTAAGTCAAAGTCACAGACTAGATGCTAGCAGAAGCCAGCTATATCTTTCACCCCAAAGTGGACACTACAGGGAGATCAAGGAGGAACATTCATTTCTACCATTTAGAAAATCATCTCCTTTTATATCTGTTGCATTCTGTGAATAGGAGTTAGCATTTTTTACTGGATACCCATCTTTGAATTTTTGGACATTTTTTGTTTATATTGGAACAAACAATCTGTAGACTATAGATGCAATCTTAATTATGCATTTGCATTCATTAATTTTAACGGAAGGGTTTACTTTCTAAGACAATACGAAGCATTTATGGGTAAGATGTCCATTTACTGAGACCCAGTTTTTTAATGACTTGTTCATTCCTAAAGAAATGGTGACTGAAATCACAATCATCAAGCATAAGTTATTTGGAGTTCTAAGCTGTAAATACCCAGGAGACCAACTGGATCATCCAGTGTGACCTAATTTCCTGACCCCAGTTCCCTCTTGCTGACTTTCCCTACTTGGAGACTGAGTGCAAATTTGAATGAGAAAGGGAAAGAAATCCACCCAAGAGCAGTTGGTTTAAAAATGTATCTGTGCAGTAATCTTTGCAGCACTGTGTAATTATAATAACATAAACAACTCCACTATAAGGACATTCCCATCAGACCTAATTTCATGCTGAACTATTATAATGCAATTAACAGCCTCATAGTCCTGTTTTAATTAAGCTCTGTTGTGAAATATGCAGCATTTGAACCTGTTCCGGCCTGTTTCTTCTACCATTGAATTACCGTCCTTAACTTGTTTTTCTGCTGAATGATGAATTTCATTTAAGGATTACACTTCACGGGGCTGGCATTTTGTGAGTTCTCCTAAGTTTCTATGGCTCCACATTGAGGCCAACGTGAGCCCCTCAGATGTGTCCTATATGTGTAATCTCTCGACTCACTTGTCTCAGTAGATTTATTAACTCACGCTGGGCTCTCCTAGAAATGAAGGGACATATTTGATTGGTTTAATGAAAGAGATTTTAGATGACAGGAGAGAGACTTGTGGAGCTAACTTCAGATTATGTAGGGCACAGTAGCTATCTTTTGATCTATCGTTTTGCACAAATGCTAAGTGAACTCTAATTTTCCATGCATGTTATTTAGCCTGCCAAATAGTTTAACCATTACTCACTAGAAAATGGAAAACAAGGACGCATATAGATGAAATGGTTAAAAAAAAAAAAAAAGAATATGCAGTTTAAGGGAAAATCATGTCCTACTGCCTTTTTGCAGCCCTCACCTACTCTAGGCAAGAAGTTCTAAGTTGTCTGGTTACATGCCTTAAAGATCTTTCCCTTCCTCTGGCTGGTCTTCATGGACTGAAATAAAATAAATTGGGAAATAGTACATACAAATATTTAACTTGGTGATCAAATATCCCAGGTCAGTTAACAAGCAGCTTAGCGAGCAGCTGGCCCCTCAACAGCTACTTTAAAGGGCACAGATGTCAAAGTCAAGCAAACAAAGTTGCTGAGGGTCACGTTCACCCACACGGACGGTTCAGAAATGAGCCACATGTCCTAAGCAGAAGCTAATGGTGATTTCTTCATCACTCCCCGCTTCTGTATCAGCCTTTCTTCACGTCCCTGTTATAAAATATCTACGTTCTTCTTCTTCTCTCTCTTTTTTTTTTATTTTTACCTTGCCCTACTTTCTTAACCCTAGGGAGAATCTTAAGAAGTTTTCTAAGCTGAGCATCCCCAATTGCTTGAGGCTGCCTTTGGCTGTAAGTCAGAATATAAAGCAATTACCCCGTAGGGTAGGGTGTTTTCATGGCCAATGTGAGAACGTTCGTTCAGTACTTGGACAGGTAACTAAAAGTATCCTCTTCTGTATGAACATCGGGTTCAGGTCTTTAAAACCATGTCTAGTGAGGGGTTATGGGTCACTCACCCCTACCTCCATCATTCTCTCGCTCATTTCCTTCCTACAAGTTGTGTGTACTCAGACACACAATCTTAATCATGCATTTGCATTCATTAATTTTAACAGAAGAGTTTACTTTCTAAGACAATACGAAGCATTTATGGGTAAGATGTCCATTTACTGAGACCCAGTTTTTTAATGACATGGGATGGTCTCATGTGGTCTAGATGCCTTGCTATTTTGTTCACAGGTGTTTTGAGGGTCCTGTCTTACGAACTGCTAACTAGAAATTTTGGAAATGACTCCAGTTGTTTGAGTATTAAATCTCTGTGATCCAAAGAAAGGAGAAAAACATGAATTCCCGTATCTTTTTTAGTTAATCTTCAATTCAAAGAAACCTTGAGAACCTTGCATGAGATATTAGCAGGACTGAAAGCCCAAGGTAACTTGGAGGCTGCCTCTATTTCTGCAAAGTTTCCACCCAGACAAAGGCTAGAAAAATCCTCCCTCAGAGTCTTCCATATAAGCATTTAACTGGAGGAAGAATTCAGCCCCCAGAGTCATGTTCAGACACATCTCCATTCTGCAGCAGCTCACACACACTCAAAAACAACAGCGCACTGTGTGGTTGCACATTCTTCCGCATGGTGTCATCAGAAGTGCTTGGGCAGAGTCAGACAATGTGTGTTGGAGGACGGGGGGCTGACTTGTTAGGCTCCTCTCTTCCCCATTAACTTTTTGAGAAAATTAGGAAGGAGACTCTGGAACCAGATCACAGGGAATAAAAATGTCAGCCTCATTACCCACACAGGTGTTTGGAAGATGTGGCTCCAGATCGCAGTCAAGCAAGGTTGCTATTTCATCACCCCACAAGGAACGGGGCTCCTTATAGAAGAGGCCTGCTCTCGTCAAAAAGATATTATGGGTAGGCAGAGAATATAGGGGGTCTTCAAAGTTTTTAAACATGGGCCAGTTCACTGTCCCTCAGACTGTTGGAGGGCCAGACTGCGGGCCCCCGGACGAGTCGGCTGCTAAGCAGGACAGGCGCTGGGGCAAAAACACCCAGCGGGCCAGATAAATGTCCTATGCGGGCTGCATGTGGCCCATGGGCCATAGTTTGAGGCAACCTGGATCCCTTCAAATGAGAATGAAGGGACAAGGTAAGCTCTTCTAGTCTTCTAGTTCAAATTCCCCAGGGAGCAGAATACTGCAAACTTGAGGAGAGGCCCGGAATATAGGGAAATCTGAGATTAAGGAACATGGATTATCCTTAGTAAATATCTTAACATAACTGTGTTTTTGAGAAAGTTATTTAGCATTTCTGACCCTCAGTTTCTTTGTCTATAAAATGGAAATAATATCTGATAGTGTTGCACATATTAAATTAAAGAATAATAAATATATATATAAATGTATGTGTGTTTGTGTGTATAGGATGTTCACTGCTACCTTCAGACCTGCCATTAAATAATAGGTAATACTGACTCACTTTCCATCTACCTCCTGTCGCCCCTTTTTCTCTCAGACATTAGGTCAATCAAAGATGTCCCTAGATAGAAAGCAATTTCTCCTCCTCTCTTTCTGAGGATTAGGGATGGTTAAAAAGGAGAGAAAGAAGGAAGTCTATATAAAAGTGAATAAGAATTATTTTGAAAAAGTTTTTCTGTATACTTTACTGTCCAATTTTTTTAGAACACTCACCCCTTGAAAGGAATCAGCCTGCAAAGCAAGAGTTATCACTTTTACAGACCAATGCACCCACCTGCACATTCTCTGAACACATGGGGGCCCCCAGCAGGAGCAGCAATGCGGGTCTGTCCTAGGCTGCGTTTCCCAGAGGGACAGGCCCCGACCTACCTGCCTCACAGTGCTCTTGCTCTGTGGGTGGAGACCCCGGGGTTGTCCAGAATGTGGCGCATCTGTCCCCATCTCCTTTCTCTTAGTCTGCTTGGCCTGAAGGTAAGTCTTTTATACCCAGAGGCTCAGGGACCTCAGGCAATGGACTGACCGCAGGTGAGAAGGAGACACCTGTGGGAGCTGCATGCTCAGCATGATGGTGGGAGCCCCACCTGCAGATCTCACCTTTACGTTCAGCTCCTTAGCCGGCTGAGGAGCAGCCCTCATCATCTGCACCTGCTAAGGTGCGGTGCCACTTAATGTCCTCACCAGGCTATTATGTGCAGGAAGAATTAATAATATAATCCTATTTATATCACCACAGTGGTTACTGCAGTTTTGACACAGTTTAATGAATTTCTCCCTTAGACTGATTTAATTTCTTCCCCAAACTTGCTTTCCTGCTTGCTGTAGCCCCGTGTCTGTGGCATCGCTGGTCGCTGGTGGCTTCTTGTCATCTCTGTGGTGTCTCTTGAAGTAGCACCTCACATCTGGTTAGCATCCCCAACACTGCCAATTCTACCTCAGAAAAAGAAACTATGGACTTGAACTCAGTATCACCACTGCCCCCACAGGGTCTCATCGTCCACTCTCAGCGAGATGATTTCTAGAGTCTCATCTGATCTGCCCTTCACTGTCCTCGGCCTGTGACTGTAAAACACAAGTCAGGTCAAACCTCTCTTCTGCTCCGCACCTTCCAGCAGCTTCCTCTGTTCATGAACTACATTCAAAACATCCTAGTGCAGCATTCAGTCTCACAAAACCAAATGATTTTCCAGCCTCACATCCTTGTTCTGAAACTCCTTCTGAAATCCAGTCTGAGGGACCGTCGACTGGTGGTTGAATCTATGCATTTCTGTGTCTCAGGGTCTTTGCCAGAACTTCTTCTCTGCCTAAAGCACCTGTGACATTCTTCACACTCACTGAAATCCCACGAAAATTTTGAGACCCAGCCCAAACCTCTCCTCGGTAAAGTTCCTCCCCACAATCATCACAATTACATTTGTTTTAAGTTAAATACACACCAGTCTCTTACTGTGAATTCTCCCTAGATTTTTAGTTTCTGAATCATATTTCTTTTGTCTCAGAAATCTATTGTAGAACGGATGCTCAGTAAACCTTTGTTTTGAATCAGTTGAGAATTTTATCTTTTCTCCTCTTCAAGCCGTGTCAAGACATTGACAACTAGTTTTCTTGTCCATCTGGATTTTAATTGCATTTGTTATTTAAAAAAAAAATCACCAGAATTTTGGGGGTTTACTGTCAATGACAAACATGAACTAAACAGTAAGTGCCCAGAATTTTCTTTCATGTTATTAGAACTTTCCATATTTCTGAGAATTTAAATTATTTGTACATGATGTTGGGAGGAGTTAACCTTGGAGCACACATCTGAAATCAGGGCTCCCCAGCAACAGATGAAGGTTTCCTGCCTTAGAAAAGAGTCAGTGAGGAAAAAAGTACATTGAAAACTTTCCTCTATCTACTTCTGAAACTATCGGCCTTGGCCAGTCTGGAAATTAGAAATTTTGGAAAACATCAAAATAGTTCAGCAGTTGTAGAAAAAAATAACACATATTAATGGAGACCAGACGGTTTCCATCTCAAATTTTAGAGTAGTATAGTCTAATCTTCTTTGCCAAAATTTTAAATAAGCAGTAGAACAGTGTCTTTTGAACTCATTCACAATTCAATTAACATTAATGAAAGCCCCACAGGGTGCATGGTATTAGACAATGAAATTGTTACCTGAGAAATCCTGCCAGAACATAAAGTCCAGTCAGTACAACAGTCAGGATTCCTATGAAGCAAAAATACTAGGTAAATATGTAAAGTATGCAGAAATATGCACCTCAGATAAAATCTGTCCTTAACGTATGATGTGAACCATTACAGTGAAGCCGGAGACTCAGCACTTAGCATTAAAGAACAGAGATTTCTTTTGGATGAGAATGTACAAATACCCATTCATAAAACCATTCGTAAGCATTTTTTTTTTTTTAATCAACACTGTCATTGTCACAGCCTGCTTGATCTTCCTACTTTGGGTTAATATGAGAGCCAATTACAGCTTCATCTGTGTAGAATTAACTTTATGGAGCACACACCGGGGATTTGTCTATCTTCACTATTTAGATGTATGCCATAAAAATATGCACGGAATGGAGGCGAGCACTGCAGATGGCAGGGACTTTCAGATTTATTGTAAAATCATTTAAAATCGGTTATGCTCTTGCCAGAAGTTAATTAATTTTTTTCTGTTTTTTTTTTTTTTCTGGGGCTGGGGGCTGTGTTGGGGGGGGTGTGTGTCTCACTAGGTGGCAGTGTATGATTATATCTGGAAAAGCCAGGACATCAAGTCCAGTGTCTCCAGCTGTGACCTCCAGCATCAAAATGAAATGTCTCTGTGTGCACCTGGTCCAGGAGACACCACTTCTCATGTATCTGTATATACCGTCTATCCCAGTGGGTTCCAAGAGCTGTACCGCCATTTCCTCAGGCTCCCCAGTGGTGCCATTCTTGAGGTATGTCTGAAAAATTATTTTGATGCAAGTGTGTGTATTTTTTCGTGCACGAATGTACATATATGTACTTGCATGCTTACATGTATGTATGTATATGTGTGTGTCTGTAGTTGATTTCAAAACCTTCAGTCTTACTTTGCAGACATATGGCAGCTTATGTATATAATGCTATAGTGGGCTTGAAGATGAATTCTAGTTTCTGCCTAAATAAATATAGTGCACAACGATGTTGGGGAGAGACAGGAAACCAACCAAGTGAAATACTTCACTGTTCTACCTGCAATAACTTTTACTTAGTGAACCTTTGTGAATATCAGCAGGTTGATGAAAGAGAGTTTGCTGAAGTGCCTGGGCACTTCCTTGCCTCAGAAGGGCAATCTTTAGGGTAGATGATTTCCCACTAACTAACTGAGATCCTGACTTTTTATTTTTTCCCTCCATGATGAAAATCTTTACAAAATATTAAAAAAATAAAAAAAATAGAAAAAATTCTAAATCTCTAAAAAATATTTTTAAGTAGTATTTGGCAAAGATCTTAAGGTCATGTTTTCTCCTAAAAAGGGAGAGTCTTTAGGTGGGATCATTTTGAGATTTTCTTTTCTTTCTCTTTTTAAATCTCTTACTATTACATTATATTTTCTGAATCCAAATTCATGGGATGTGGAAACCTGAAGCTCTGAGCCATTAACATCAGTGTTGTTGAATCGTGAAGGAAATGAAAGACAGCAAAGGAAGAAAATTACAATATATATTGCATTAATTCCCTGGTCCGAGTGGCAGGCAAAAATCACTTAACATTGGCAAAACTATGGCTGGTTAGAATTTGAAGAATATTTCTGTTCCTACCACACTTTCTCTATGAACTTCAGTGATTGTTATTTTTGTTATGGAGTTGATGAAAGTGTTTCCTGGCAAACATTTCTTTCAATACAACCTTGGAGAAATTTCAAACTGTTTAGAGCTCAGTCTTGCAAATCCAGAGAGAGCTGTTTCTCTCACCCCCAGCAGCCCACAACATTGGGTGCTTGTGTGAGTCACATAGACGCTCTATGCAGGAAAGCTCAGAACTGCAGAAAAAGATTCTCCATCAGCTCACCTTCCTCACTCCCTGACGGAGGAGTGACATCAGAAGGAATGGCATACGTTATAGCAAAGGCAGATTATAACTGTATCCAAGGTCATTCCTTGGGACCTTGGGTCACAGGTTGCTATTGGCACTTCTGCATATGATCCTTTTCAGACTTCTGAAACATTTGCTTTAGCAGCTTCTTTGTGGGACAAACTGCCAGGACTTTGATTGTTTAAAAATTTGCCTGGGTTTACGGTTAATTATGTGTGCACACAATGCACTGAACTAACACAAAAAGCAGAGATGCCAGTGCGTCTCGCTTCTGCTAGGAAACATCTTGCAGCTCCTGTAGCCTTGGGGCCTGAGCAGCCAGCCCAGGTGTAAGGTGGAGTGTTCTCCTGGGCCCACCACCACCATGGAGCTTTGATTTGCTCAATCCTTTTTTGCTCTGTAACCTTGGCTTAGTCACTTTTCACTACTCTGCTTATTTCCTTATCTGCAAAACTGGGTTATGAATACTTATACTACCTGGCTCACAGGGATTTGGGGCAGATTAATGAGATAACATCTGCAAAGTACTTTTAGCTCTTTAAAAAAAAAAAGGTTCAATAAAGATTACGAAGTATTATGGATCATGCACAATTAAATTCACTCAACTTGTAAACATTTTTCTAAGTACTACTAGTAACATTATGCTCAAAATAAAATTAACTCACTTCTGGAAGAACTGGACCACAGGGCAATATGTGTTATTGACCCATCTGACTCTTCTATTACCTGTGTTTTCCACACCATTGCCTTATGCAGCAGTCATGGTGGAGGTGCACCTGGGCATTGGTGGGAGCCTGAGCCCACCTGAAATTCCAGCAAATACTAAATTGGCTTTTTTCTTTTATTAAGTCCCAGGAAATGCACAGGGTCTTGCCCACTTTGAGCTGTCCATTCAATACTTAGCCATTTATTTCTTCATGCTTTATCTGTTCCCTCTTCTGTGACACCTATTGAACCCACTTCAAGCTGGCCGGTCCCCTTTGCTCCTTCCTAACACTTAGCACACATACTTGATTTTATTCTCTAGCCATTCTAAATTTGCTTTGGTATTAAATTGTGTCTCCTAGAGGACAGGAACTGTAAAAACAAGATCAGTCCCCAGGCAAATTGAGGATTAGGCAAATTTTCTTCCAGACATCTGTCAGGCTATTCAATAATTTCCCTTCTTTCCTCCTTTCTTTTGTATCTTCTTGACCCCTAACAGGTACAGCCAGGTTTATTATTGTCTTTTGAGCTACAAAATGTGAAATTGGAAGGAATTTGAGACTGGCCTTTTGCAACCAGAGGGAGAAACAAAATCCATGTATTATCTTTCCCAGAGTGTGCATTGCAAAGAAGTTTCAAATATCAGCATTTATGCAGATTCTATTATACTTTTTGGATAGGAGAAATAGTTTTTAAACTTTTCAAAGCATAGTTTATAGTCACTTACTTGACAAAAGTAACAAAAGTTAACTTTGACCTTTGAGTATTGACCTTGAGTACCCTTTGTCTGTATTATATACATAATGATGCCCAAGGAAATCAATCGCATTGCACTGAATTTCTGGGTTCCAAATTAGGGTACATGATAGGAACTATGGAAGCCTACCCACCAATTTCCATAGTGAATTAAGGGAGCCTGCACTGGGGAAATGAATTAGATCCATTTAGAGATACCTGTAAGATCTATGTCACATTTTGGTCAGATATTCTGATATGGGAAGACACAGCTGACTGCATTTGGACCTAATTTATTTATAAATTATATATGGCAATAAATATGAAAAAAAAGTGGATAAAATTTTGGTTAGCCTTATAACGTGGACTCTATTCTTAAATATTTTATGATGGTTTTTAGACAGGGTGCTTACCGATCTAAGTTTTGCATTTACCACAGCCCTAACTTGTAACTAGAATGATTTTTAAGCTTTTCCTAATACGGATATGAAATATAGGTCATATGGGACCTTTTCCCCTTTTTCCTGCAATAAAACCCTAGCATTGTGAGTTTAAGGCAAATTATTATCAAGTTTTTATTTGTGTAGAAAGCTATGCTTTTGGGAAAAAAAGATGATTTCTGCACTAGGTCAGATTTCATGAGTCTGAAATAGGGGTTGGACTGCCAAAAAGGGTTCCTATGGATGTGTTTGTGATGTTTTCATCCAGCCTGGTGACCCAAGATGACACAGCTCTTACAGTGGTGTTCGACATATTTTGCATTGAAAAAAAAAAAAAAAACCTGCTGCCGCTGCCCCTTTGTCAGAAATAGTCATTGGTTGGCCTTGTGATGAGGTCCTCTCCTTGGTTCTGTTGTTACCAGCCTCCCTGGGCTTCCTGTACCCCACCTCCTCTCCACAGAGCAGCCCCTTGTCTCTCTGTTCGATAAGTGGGGTTACCTTGAGTTGTTCCGTAAGAACAAAGTTACTCTCAAGTTTTTAGTGCTACAAAACCTAGAAACCCAGGCAAGATTTGGTGCAGATTCATCAAGTCACAAATAAGCTTCCCAATCCCAGGGTATCAGTCGCAATTAAGAAACTCCTTGGAGCATTAGTTGGGGCGGAATGGGAAAACGATTTTTTGTCATTAGAGGCAGTGTCGCCTGGTGGTCTGAGCAGAGAACTGGGAGTCAGGAACTGAGCGATCTAACGCGGGCTCCGCCAAGCCCTCCTGCGCGCTCTAGGCAAACGGCTGCGTCTCAGGGGGCCGGGCTCACCTACTTTGAATCTCCCATTTGAAGCACTCCTTACCCAGGGCCAGGGGATACACAGCAGGAAGGCTGATTCCTTCTCTGCAAAATTAGAATATTAATACTTTCCTAAATAACAGATTAACCAATTAGTGATTGTTAAATGCTAGGCTGATAGAAAGCAGCAGGAGAAGAAAGGAGAAATCACAAAACCGAAGCACAATTTTATTAGTAGATGGGTTTTACTCAGCTCTGGATTTTTCTGCTTCTCCTGGAATTGAGTGACCACACAGTGCAAAGAGCAAGGTTTGGGTGGCTGGACCTTAACTTTATTCCCAGGGGACTGTGTCCCACAAGCCGGCATGAAGTTTTGAATAAGTAGAGGGGAGGAAACCACCTTTTGTCCTTGAATCAAGGAATTGTAGGGCAAGACCCCGCATGCCTATATTTAATAGTTTTCCAGCTTTAACTTTTTTATTTTGATGTCTCCCAGAAAAGATTATTTAGTACCTTTGGAAATTCCCATATCTGTGTTCTACAATAAGACAATTTGCAGTGTATATATATATATATGTGTGTGTGTGTGTGTGTAAGAGAGAGAGAGAGAGAGAGAGAGAGAGAGACAGTAATGTGGAAGAGAAATCAACAGAGAAGGACCAAAGAAATGGGCCTGTGGACAAAATAATAATTAATTAAGCTACTATCAGTTGTTTGTGGTATCCTACATTTTCAAGGGGAAACTGATTCAACCTCATTGTACTCAGGAAAGTGCAAACCCATCTTTATGTTTCTCATTATACCTAGATTTAGGTTGCTCTGAAAATTATATTAAAATTAATTCATTTATGCAAAATGGAAGAAGGGCACATTTTCATTCACCAGATTTAGATCACTTGATATTTGTCCACAACCGCTGCCTAAGAGTATGTCCTTTGCGTTGTGCTTATTGGAAATATGTGTACATTAAAAGGAAAGAGAATACCCTTACATTAATCTGAAATAATAAAATAAACTAGTAAAATAAAACAGTAAAAGCAATGGTTAGGGGGCTGCATAAAATGTTGCTAAATTGTACAAATATTTTCTATTTCTGGTTTTCAAATTCAAACTTAAGAATTACCATTGCTGCTGATTTGTTAAAAATAAAGTCCAGATACTATTTTGTTTTATTTTCTTTTGTTAAAGATAATTAGCTATTTTAGCTAAACTGTAAAGGGTCATCATTTTGTTATATCTAAACCTTTATATCTTATTATCAGTAACATGTTAACAAAAATGGAATACAGGAGCAAAGCAGAATTCAATTATCGGACTAGTATGAGAACATAATGTCGTAGACATTTTCCTTTCACACTACCATGAAAAAACCTCGCATAGACATATTTACCCATCATTTAAATATACCTAGGAATTTAGCCTCCTTTAAAAGTCAGTTGACAAAATTATTATTTCCATATGTGTTTGCCAAAATAAGTGATTTTTTTTTTCCATACTAATTGGGTCAGTGCAACTTGCTGCAAAAGGGTTAGCTTTTCACAAAAACTGAGTAAGAAGACTGTCATCTCAGGCTTCATTTGTCATTTCATACATATATTGGTAATAGCAAAAGGAAAAATTAAAGATATAGTTGTTTTTGTCTAAATCTAGGACACTGTAAATTTCAAAAGAATGCCATAGATTGCAGACATTTTCAGGAAATTTAACTATTTGTTTTTACAAAGCTGTCTTAATTGTAAGGTCAACGTGTTAACTTTTGGTGATTTTTGGTAATTTGGCTATAGCTGTGTTCAATTTCCTTAGAAAATCATAAATATCTGTTTTGATTCCACTTACTATATGTTGAGATGTGATTGTTAGAAACATTGTTATCTTGAACTCCATTTGATAAGGCTGCCTAATACTGATTTCTAAGAAAGTTCCAGATAAGTCAATCGTAAAAAAAAAGCAAAGTAATAGAAATTACCCTAAAGATCTTATTCTTATATGTGGAAAATATTTATAAACAGGTAAATCAATATATTTCAGGTATTTCTTAGATTAATATTGACACAATTCTAAAGTTTACCAAAAGATTTTCATAATATTTCTATATATAAATATCAGAAGATATTTATATATGTAAAGATATTTTATGTGTATATAAATTTAACAAGTATTTATAGGTGTATGTAAATATAAGAAGATATTTTATGAGTATTTAGATATAAGGAGATATTTACATGTATATATAAAATAACTATTATTATCAAATCTTACAAAAATTAAATTTCTCTATACCTCATTTGTACTCATATTTTGAAGTAATCAATTTTTAGTAATTGCTGCTATATATGGACCTTGTAATTTTCATTTTTATGTATATAAGAAAAAGAATGATCAGATAGATAATTTTTTGAAAATGTTTGTACACATAAAATAATTTTAACATTTCAGATTTTTTTTGAATCTCCAAATAGTTTGAACTTATGAAGACTGTAGAAAAAAATTGTTCTAATAATGCATTCATATGTCTATCAGAAATAATACATGTATGTATAATACATTGGATAGAAAAAACCTTCCCTGAATTCTCAGGTATAAGAGAATCATTAAAGGCATGAGTGCAAAGAAGCAAAAACTAAGCTTTGACATACGAACTAAAATATTTGGTTAAACACTTCATAGAAACATTATATAGGTGGAAAAATAAATCTTTATTGCACAATTGATAAAGATCAAATGTTTTTAATTGAATAAAAATTTATTCACTATTAATTCTGTATATTTTCCTCAGTTAGTGGATTGGATGTCAAAAAAGACATCTGGAAGGGTGATCTTCTAAATATGAAAAAATATTTTCATGTTTATTTTAATTTGAACCTTAATGTGCTATCATATCTGAAATTTTTTTTTTTTTTAGTTTTTACCTTGTAAATATGTTTGAAATCCATGAGCCCAAAGTTAATGCTCGAGGCAACCCTTTCAGACTATGTGAGTTTTATCCTGACTCCGTTTGACAAGGCTGCCTAATACTGATTTCTAATAAAGTTGAAAATAAATCCCTCATGAAGAAAAGCAAATTAAGAAAAATAACCCCTAACATATTACTCTTATATGAAAGATATTTATACCCATATATAAATATCTTCTCATATTTATATACAGAAATATTATGAACATATTCTAATACACATTGGAATTGTGTCAATATTAATCTAAGAACTGTCTAAAGTGTGTTGATTTTTCTTTCTCAGAATTCATAGATAGTATTAGTTTCTGCATTTTAAACTAGGGAATAAATACTTCCGTAATTACTTGAAACAAGTATTTAATGGTACTATGATAAAACAATGTAACGAAACCAGTTGCTTAGCATCAGTTATTTTTATGTATTTGTATCCTAAAAATTATTTTTAATCTCATATTTTCTATAAAACCCTGATAAAATCGTGTAAGTTTATTTTATGTGCAAAATCGCATATGCTGCTGAATGACACTTAAAAGGAAGGACACGGTAAAGGTAGCTTATTTTCTGAGGCAATCTTGACACTAATGCTAAATTACAACTTGAAAACATCTAGCATTTTTACCTTTATGAGAAAAGGCTTTTTACATATTTAACATAATTCCAGGGAAAATAAACTAGAATTATGTATAAAGATATGTACACTGTAACCAAAGGGCATTTATATTCCCCTGTAGAATACTTACAATGATTTTATTGCCATTTTGTGTCATTTTCTAAAGGATATAAAATACAGTGAGTAAACAAACTAGACTTTAGATTTAAGTTGACAGCCGCTCTTTCAGAAGCAATATTCAGATATTTAATCTTGAGAACATTGAATAGTTTATAACCAAGTAAAGTATACTTTGGCAAAAATGGAAGGCTTGTGTGCTTTGGTTTATAATTTTTGCAGCTGTGATGATCCACATAGCCACCACTACCAAGGCCCAGCATTCCTAAATCCCAGAGAATAAATCCAAATGTCGAGCTTTAGTTCAATTAACCCCTGGAGGAAATTAGTCTAAGTGCTCTACTTTTTCAAAATTCAAAACATCCTCTCTCTAAAATGATGTTGATTCAGCCTATGACTTACAGAGTGCCGTATTATTTCTGGTTCTATTTCTGAAATCTACACTTTTAATCAAATTTTAATAGATTCTTTCCCTCAAGTTCAGATTGCTGTGTCTCAGGTGTAGCAATCTAAATTCTGCTGAGAACTTGCATTTCATTTCAAAAGCATCCTGGGTTCCACCCTAGGCCTCCATTACTGCTGTTTTGCTGCAGTTAGTGAATTAGTGTTTTGGATACATAAGCTCTGTGTTGAATGGGCAAAGGATTAAAACTTACTTCCGAAATGCTGTTTTTATTTTACTCCTTCTCCTCCTCGTGTCCCTAACCATATTTATAAGGGTCTCAGTGAAGCTTTATCAAGGTTGTGTATTTTTGGCATCTGGATTTGACCTATCTCACCAGCTCCATTATAAATAAAGTCAATTTCATCTTTCCAATTAGATACTTGAAGATATACCTACCCTTATTAGCAGGCAATTAACAATCTCTTTCTTAAGCCCTGCCTTAGCTGGAAAATTTCTTAAGAAATACCGGTGTCTCTTTGTATCAAAGAGGTCAGTCCTGCTCCAAGTGCAAGACAGAAGGAACTTACATTCGCTGGTGCCTCCGCTGCTATAGGATGTCACTGCCGAACGCGAGCTTGGCACTGTCGGAAAGACGCTTGTCTGTCTTTGCAGAAATCATTTCCTAGTCACGCTGCCTGGCACCGACACAGTGGTGTCCCAGGCTCACATACTAAAACTTGACAATTCTACATTTCTAACCCCATAGTGGTGGGGTCAAGTGGCTAGTCAAATCCTCAGTGGCTTCAGCCTTAGCCGCTTGGTGTACCAGAACTAGTTTTCCTCCGGTAAGTTGATTCTGACAACTGGTGCATGTTTTTTATCTTGTTTTTATGGAGGGATAAAATTTTCATTAATGCCCCACATTATTTCTTAGAGATAGACTCTGACCGTGGAACTATGAGGTCAAAGAATATGAAAATTTAAAAGGCTAGACATTGATGTGTTTGTGTATGTAATGTGTGTGTCTATGCATATATGTGTATGTGTGTGTGTTTGTATCTGAATTGCCCTCCAGAAATAGGAACAAATGTACACCTGCAACTGTAGCAAAGGACAAGATTCCCCCGCATTTTGACAGTCTTTTTTGCTATAGACACACAAACTACACTTCTATAACATAATGGGATAATCCTATGTCTGCAACATGAAACCACACGGATATCACAGTTCATTGTCCTTTTCTGCCTTAGAAAGATGCTGCATGTCTAATTCAGTTTTTTGGTTTGTTTTCTAAGCGTAGCACATTTCAGCCCTAAGTTGTTCGGAGTACTTGTTTTCTAGCAACTTTACTTCCCATTAATCAACAAAATCCATACAAGGAAAAATACAATACTATTTGCTTGTTTTTTTTAGCACACACATCATTTGAAATAAATGACTACACAGATTGCTGAAAATTAAAATGTTCTCAGAGCCCTTTATCATCACACTGCAGCAATTGGAAAGTGAACTAGTTTGTATGGACTTAAACAAAATACGTTCTTTTCGCAACTGCAATTGAGGCTGGTTTCATTTGCAGTCCCTCTTCCTCAAACCCATCAGGCCAAAGTATATTTGTTAATTTAATGCATATCACATAAACATACAAATTATTATTTTCAAGTACATTTTGATGTGTTATGGTGACAGCTGTGATGAGGACAAGAAGAATGATCTTTCTAAGAGTTAGAATATAAACGTCTTAACACAATAACTAAGAAAATGACATAAAGGCTATGTTAACCAGTTTTATAAAAATATTTCAAATTGTATATGAAAATACCACACTGTACCCCATGATTGCATTAATGTACACAGTTATCATATAAAAAATAAAATAAAGGGTTTTAAATAAAAAAATGGGGAGCAAATTAAAAGACCAGAGTACCCTGAAAGGCCACATGCTCCATGACCCTGCTGTGAGTGGCCGGATAGAGAAATGCTTCCAGAGAATTAGTCCAGATAATAACTATGCAGTTTCTCAAATGTCCAGCAAACAAAACCATTCCTGCTCCCATTTTTTTCTTGCCCAACTACTCCAGACTCTTTGTTGAATTATAAAGGAAGCATCCTAGCAATTCACCTCCCAAAAGGTAAAGTGATGATTGAAGTCATTACTTTGAATCGAATTCTCAACAACAAGGAAACTTCATGGACAACAAAAAACTTAGAAAAAATTGACATTGTCATTTATTTTGGAATTCATTATCCTGGTGAAGGCTGAGTGCTATCCAATTTGATATTGGGCAAAGGCATTTCAGAAGTTCAGAGAAATGGGGTGATGAACCTGAAAGAGGGCCATCAAGAGAATCTTGGGAAAAGCTCTACAGTTGTAATTCTGAGTTGCATTTTTAGGCAGTCTTGATAAAAAAAAAAAAAAAGAAGCGTCTAAATTAATGCCATGGTGCATGGAATGTTGTCTGACAGAATTAGATTTTAAAAGATCACATGCAAAGAAGTAAAAGGAAAGGCATATAATAAAGAATAAATTCAAGAGAGGGTTGAGAAGAATGATGGGGAAGCAAATGATGGAAAAGGACTACACAGTTTCAGATGGGGGAAGTGGACCCTGAGAAGGCTTGGCCAGAGAGAGAGTCAGTAGGAGAGCAACAATCAAGGCTGTCTATCCTTATCCAAGGATGCCTATTGTTGTCAATACTATTTAGTTGCATATGCCAAACACTTAACCTATTTCTGCTTTATTCTCAGAGGGTATTTGTTAACTCATAAGTGGGAAGTTCCATAGCTATTCTGATAGGTTGGGTGAATTTAGGAGTCTGAAGGATGTTATCTCTTTTGTGTCTTGTCCATCTATGTTTGGCTTCATTCTTGAGAACGTTTTCTTCATACAACAACATTACTCCAGGACTTTATCATTCCCACTTCTCACTCTCTTGGAAGATTTTATTTCCCTGGTATTGCAAAACAATACCTCTTTCTCCATCTGCCCAGCCTGGAAGAGGGTTATGATTGGCTACCTATGTGTTGGTAGCCTCATTAGGAGACAGATGAAGAGCTTTAGAAGGAGAAAATGTCTTCTGTAACTAAAGAAACCTCATCAGACAAGCAGATGTCCTCCTTGCTATCCAGAAAAATACTTTGAATTTGCCAGTTTATATCTAGATGTGGCACCCTGCCTTTCTCATCTGAATGGTCTTCAGCATGAGAGGTCATAAACTCTAGAGAAGAAATGCCTCCAGCAGAATGCTTGGAAATGTAGATACCTTCAAGATGTAGGAGGGACAGAGGCAGTCCACGAAACTCAGAATTATTATAAACAGTCCAAGAATCAACCAAACTTTGTGTGACAAGTAAAACAGGATGTTGGCATGGCTGTCACTTGTACTCAAGGATAATTAGTCTTGTATATGCAGAAGTTTTCTCTAGGGACAATGAGTTCCTACAAAAAGGAATGTTGTCCTGTGTTTCCCCCCTGACAGTTTTTGTTTTCTATGCATTTCATCAAACAAAAGTTATTAAAGGCAGAAAAATAAATTCCAGCCTTGTTTTTGATTTTAATATTTTTGGTTTCCTTAGAATCAGAAAGATTAACTTTTCCAATTTCATTTAGTTGCTCATTATGACCCTCTGGTTCTAAATTACTAAATACATTTATACAAATATTACTTTCTGTATTGGGTAGGGTTGTTAGAAAATTATAATGGTCAGAAATAAATCTGAACCATAAAATCTAAATTATAAGCTTCTGTTAAACTGTGGAATTAGGAAAAGAATATGTCATGTCAGGAGATTTCAAGCTATAATATTTCTTGAATAAACAGGAACAAAATAACAGCTGTTGTTCATACCACCTAAATATTCCTTTGAAATGCAGTAAGTTGATATGTGCCCTTTCTATCACCATTTTCAGGTGTTTGGTGATATCAGTGGCTTAAAACTTTTGTGCAGTGAAGTGATCACAGCTATTCAGGAGCAAATAAGTGGCATGGACACTGCTATGGGAAACTCCGTGGATATTAAATCAAGGGAAATGAAAAGAACCAATTACAATAAAAAGGTATTTTTTTCCTGCTGGTTAAATATTTAACTCATTGCTATAAATTAGTGCTTCAACTAAGAAGGAGCCATCAAGGGCTACCTCCTTCTTGTTTTCCTAAAACTCCAAGGTCACAAGTTATGGTGATAATACTATGTTCAACTTCTTTTTCAACCCTATTGCCTTATAATATGTACTTGTCTAAAGGTCATTAATGGGTATTAAAACAACAGCTAGATTTCATAATCACATCAAATATGTTTTCAGAGAGAATAGAAATCATCTTTGTGGCAGGTACAGTGGCTCTCTGCTGTAATCCTAACACTCTGGGAGGCTGAGAGGCTGGAAGATCACTTGAGGTCAGGACTTCAAGACCAGCCTGAGCAAAAGCGAGACCCCACCTTTACTAAAAATAGGTAAATTAGCCAAATGTTAGCAGGCTTCTGTATTCCAGAGGCTGAGGAAGGAAGATCACTTGATACCAGGACTTTGAGGTTGCTGTGAGCTTAGAAATGAAATGAAAAAGAAAGGCATAATTTTTGCAAGCTTAGAAAGTGCTACTCTGAAATTTCAAGAGGGTTGCATCCCATTTTTAGCATTCTTTGGCAACAGTATTATTTCATGTAGAGGCAACTAAGAAGTTGGCTAGAAGATGATTAAGACTAAGTCTAAATAAATTCTCTTTACCCTTCATTTAGCTGGAAAATTTTATATTTTTGTCAAGAAGGAACTTTAAAAAATGGAAAAAAATTGAGTACAATCAAAAAAAGTTTAAATCACTTAAATGAGTTAGTTTACAGAGCATATACTTTGTATTTTAAGGTAATAACCATCAAGGCCAAACTGGCTGGCTCTGATAAGGTCTCTTTGCATTCATCTGACCTCTTCCTAAAGCGTTCACGGTAATACAGCCCTCTTTCCAGTCCTTATACAACACACACAACCTTTTTTCCCTCTTTACTTCCTTGCTTTCCTCTCAACTGAAAATTCAGAATCTGATGTATAATCACAAATGGACAACAAACCATCAAAGGGTTGAGGGCTCATAAAAGTCCTGCATCACTAAGAATAATTTGGTTCCAGTAGAGAACAATAAATACAGTGGATATCTATCTAAGCCCTCTGGCCTTCCGCACCTTTAGGGAAAGTTCGGAATTTTCTTTTTTTTTTGGTCACATTTCTCAAACAGAAGGCAGTGCTTATGACAGGGGTCAAAATTGACGCTGATAATCATGTGAAAATGCCCAATCCTCATGATTTTTCAATTTCCACCTCTAATCATTGTCTAGCTATTAAGATTCCATCAGTCTAACATAACAAATTTGCAGTAGGATTACATAAAGTGTTTCCTCTGTTGGCAGAAATTAGCCTATGTATATACCATCATACTTTTTAGCGCTATGGCTATTACTGAAGACCCCTCAATATGCATTAATATCTCTGTCAACAATCTCAACTTTAAAGAAACTAGTAAACATTTTAAACACGTTTTAACAGTTTAAATTGTCACACCTTCTCACCTTAGGCTAGACTCTTCCTTCAGATACTTAAATGTCAGTGTCACTGACTTCCTTCCTTACTTCCTCTCCTGCAATATAATTACTCAGAGCTCTCATCACTAGTTATTTACCTCCACTTTTACTTGACAATGTGTGATATTTTGCATGCCAATTACATACTTTCACATTTCCCAATAAAACATGACTTACCTATTAACAGAAAACTTTATAAATGTATCTTCTTTTAACAGAATTTAGAAGAGTGTTTGTTATGACCTTGTGGGAACTCAGTGAGCATTTGATGTTGGAAGGATGATAGGACAGGCAGGCAGAGGTGGGACTTAGGTGGGACTTAGGTCAGGTAGTTATTGTCCTCTTACTTACACTTTAAAGAAGGCCCCCCCAAAACAAAGAAAATATCTTGAAAAGGAATAAAAATTTACATATAAGTATATTTCTGCATCTTAAGTTGTATTTGATTAGATAAGGTTGATACATTTGGTTGAAAAAGTGTTGTGGTAAATTTCCACTGAGATGCCATTGCCACATTAATATAAAAGCTTGCCCATTTTGTAGGTCCATCCCTTCTATTTATACTTCTCTGACTAAAATGTAAGTCCTGTGAGGGCACAGGTCATTTTCTGCTTTACGTATGTGACCTTCCCTGTCCCTAATATTGTACGTGGAACTGGTAAGTGCTCAGTACATTTCTAGTTGGATGCAATTGATACATCAAATTTCACATAAGGGTGTATTTATTGAGCTCTATGACAGTGAATTGAACAAGCAACATGGAAATCGGCAATGAATCAACTGATGCTTTTCTTTTTCCATGTTTCCTTTAGGAAACGGGTGGCCCCAATGGAAGGATGGATAAGAAAAGCAATATTTTCTGTCCCTGAAGAATGCCTGTGGCCACCACCTATTTCCTAATCCAGGGCACCTGTTACTACATTATTGGAAAGCATGAGTCATTCAGTACTTTAAAATACAAGTCTGTGGAACGTTTTGTTGCTATTGTTTTATATATTTGCTTTTCTTGCCATTGAACTTATCTTACTGAGCATTAAATATTAAGTAACAGGGTCAATATTTGAGTTTGTCTAAGCTTTTATAATATATATACACATAGATGTTTGGTGATAGAGATTTACTAACATGTTTTCATGAGTTCTTGTTAAAAAGAACTTATCTGATGAGTCTTCAGGGCTCAGTCCTATAACTCAATCCAGTGTTGAAGTAAGATTTTGGTACTGTCTGCATCTTAAATAAACTCTATGTTTGCGTGGGCATGGAAAGAATTTATTTAACTTTGGCTTTCTTTAATGTACATATATGCTTAGTTTCTAAATAAAATAAAGAAATGAAAAAAGTAACCTTATCCTTCAAATCAATTCCTTTCATTTCCTGTAACCCTTTGTGGACTGCAAGTAATAATTCCATGAATAAGGAGAAATGGATACAGTCTTTGTAAACAGATGATTTGTGAGAGCTGAGTTCTAATGTGAAAGGCACCAGGATAATGTTCTCTTAGATGAGCACATATATTTCAAAATTGAAGATGGCTTTCTGGGGGAATGATATATCTGTGAATTAAGTCATCGGTCTTTTTTAGTCTTTTAAGGATAATTTATAATGCTAATAATTATGTTTCAAGAATCTATTAGTAAAACAGGAGCTATAAACTTATACATATATTCTCTGTGATTTCATTGGTAACTTCATCTCTAGTATTCTAATTACTAATTGATTTGTGTCATTCACATCAACTTTTTACTCCTCCAGTCGCTATACACAATACAAAATATGATTATAATTAAAAACTATAAATAAAAAAATTTCATAGACCATTTTTGCCTGTTTCTACCATGCACTTATTGCCTAAATAAATTATCTACTTGGAATTCAATTCTACTAAGGAGTAAAAATATAAATAAGAAGGAATTCAACATTTAAATGCTTGCTGTAAATTTAAAAGTAAGATCTATTAAATGTCCTTTGTATTAAGTTCAGTGACAATGGATAGATTATATTAAGTGTCAGTTAAGCAAGTGGATGAAAAATGAGTGATTTTCATCCTTCAGTTAAATATGGTGCTAAGTGGTATGTGCTGGCATTAAAAGCAAATTGCTTATCACTTCAGTAATCACAGCATGGGAGCATTCTATTGGAAGCTGTATTTCTAGGCTTTCTTAGTCCTCAGTTTTATTAAATAAATTAAATGATAATGGTTGGATAAGCAGAAGAAAAAGCTTTGATGGCATTATGGCATTTCCATTTTATGAGTGGTCATGGGATATGTCTCCAAAATGATCTTTTCTATATATTTTAGTCATTAAGGATTCAAACTATAAATACTTACACATACACACACACACACACACACACACACACATATATATATATATATATACACATAAACAAATACACACCAGTAGAACCTCCATAGCTGACCACTTCCTTACAAAGGCTACCTCCTTATCTTGACCTCATGTTCATAGATCAGACATGTACCATGTATTCATATCAGTGTAGTAGGCCTAGTTCCTTATGTTGACCACCTCTATTTGTTGACCAGTTTGTTACAGTCCCTTAGGTGGTCGACTTACAGAGATTTATATAAAGTTATATAGATAGATAGATATAGATACAGCTATAGATAAAGATATAGATAGATAGATATAGATATATCTTTATGTTGAACAGTTTGTTACAGTCCCTTAGGTGGTCAACTTACAGAGATTTACATAAAGATATATAGATAGATAGATATAGATATAGATATAGATAGATAGATAGATAGATAGGTGGTCAACATAAGGAACTAGATGAATTTGTGTGTGTATGTTTTATAAACATATATAATACAATATGTATAATATATATTTATATGTAAATATATATACATATATATTTATAAAACACATACCCACAAATCCATCTGGTCCAGCCCCCTATGCAAACCATACATGCCTTCTACCGTGTCACTTCCAATTGGCCATCTAGCTTAATCTTAAATACCTCTAAAAATAGGGAAAATCACCATTCCAAGTAAAAATTCTTGCAGTTGTGAAATTCTTTCAATAACTTTAAAATGTATGCTACTGGGTTTGAGATACCTGTGAGAACTTGCTTAATATAGCAACAAAGAGCTTTGACAAATGGTGGGTTCTTAATAAATAGTTGCTGATAAAGTAAAATAAAGAAATCTTTCTCTTTTTAAAATCCAAATTCTTTCTTTTGAGTGCAGTGCATTTTATGCAGATTTTCTCTTTTGTGACTACGGATAAATTGAGTGGTGTGGAGAGCAAATAGACTCAGGGGTGGGAGAGGTAACCTAGCACTTTGCCTCCAGGGATCCAGGAAAATATTCATTATTTCACAAAAAAATATTGTTATTATTTTTTATATTCTACCAGGTCTTCAATGCTTTGAACAGGACCAAATAATAAATATAAATATACAAAGAGACCATGGTCTTGTGGCTCAAACACAGGGACCTACTGAATGGAGGATCTACTTCATCTCAGACATCTAGAGCTACCAGGATAGATTAAAATTTAGAGGCTCTTCTCATATTGATTTCTTTGTCTGTTGAGACCCTGGAATTCTTTCTTAAAATGGTACATATTTCTTTTTCTTTTTCTTTTTTCTTTTTGTAGTTTTTGGCCAGGGATGGGTTTGAACCCGCCACCTCTGGAATATGGGGCTGACGCCCTACTCCTTTGAGCTACAGGCACTGCCCAAAATGGTACAGATTTCTTAAGGATGACCTCCCAATGTCTGAGTCAAAATCAGAACTCAGCACTTATATGATAAATGAATGGGTGAATGAACAGAGAAGTGAATGAGACAGTACAACACAGCGGTCCACAGCTGGGATTCTGGAGTTATATTCATGAAGAAAGCCTGCCTGATAGCTCAGTAGCTGTGTTTTTCAACCTCACTGAAAGCTGTAAAATATATTTTCTAGCTCAGTGATCTAATTACTTTTGTATATATGGGTTTAGGATTGCACGGTTGTACAGCATGTCTGAAAGATCTAAATATCTAATGCACCTTGTTCATCCCACCCCAAGAGAAAGGCTACCTCACATTGGGGCTCAAATGGTCCTAAGCTAAGGTGACCAGACTTCTCGCTTTTGGTGGGACAGTCCTGATTTTTAACAATTTGTCCTGTGTCCTGTGGCGTTTTAAAAATGTCCCAATTTTTGGAAAGAATGCACGACAAACTAGGGAACAGTGGGAGAATGGGAAAGGAATATATGGTTTTTGGCTCCTGAAAAGGTTAATGTAACTCCATTCGGGAATGAAGAGGTTAATGTAACTAACTTCATTTGGAAATAAAAGGCTAATATAAATTCCCTACTCCCCTTCTGGGCAAAGTCTCCCAGGTGGAATCCATACCAGAAGGAGACTGGCTCCCTCCCTTGCTCCTAGGCAAGGACAATTAGCTCAGAAGGATCCAAACTGTCTGGAACAAACAAGTAGCCCCTGCCCCCCCCCGAATAATGTGATCAGATGTCCCACTTTTGGTGGGAGAGTCCCAATTTTTAAAAATTTGTCTCGTGTCCTGGCATTTTAAAAAAGTCCCGATTTTTGGAAAGAAGGCATGACAAGCTAGGGAACATGGAAGAACAGTTTTCAGCTGTCATGTGGCTATTTCGCCAGGATATGAGTTTTATATTATTTTTGTTAATTTTATAAAGTTAAACTTTAATAATAACAAATAATTGTTGAGAATTGATTATCAAGAACTGCTTATCAAAGTTTGCATTGTTGTCAGGCCCCCTACCCCATTAATGGTGTCCTGCTTTACCAATGTTAAAATCTGGTCACCTTATCCTAAGCTGACCATGTGGGATATGAGAGTTAAGTGGTCAGGAAAGTTTAAAAGAGTATATCAGCTTTTCTACAAAGAACAGATTATTAGGTACTAATACATGAAAGGTTCTTTTTCTTCTGCAGATGACTTTATACCTTCAGCTGTCTCTCTTTTTTTAATGTCATTGGTTGTCATGATTTTGTTGTTCAACTAATTCTGTATTCAATAGGAGAAGATAGTAGTATGATTTTTTAATAATCCCCTCCATGAAGGAACCTCCATTAGTTCTAACCAATCTCTCAGGTGGAGTTTTATTCATTTATTTTTATTATTAAATTTTTATATGTTTTGTTTTATATGGAATCAGAAAAAGCCTTGAATAGCCAAGACATTACTCAGAAACAAAAACAAATCAGGAGGAATCACCCTACCAGACTTCAGGCTATACTATAAATCTATAGTAATCAAAATAGCGTGGTACTAGCACAAAAATAGAGAGGTAGATGTATGGAACAGAATAGAGAACTAAGAGATGAACCCAGCTACTTATCATCATTTGATCTTTGATAAGCCTATCACCAACATAAATTGGGGAAACTATTCCCTATTTAACAAATGGTGCTGGGAGAATTGGCTGGTGACTTGTAGAAGACTGAAACTGGACCCACACCTTTCACCATTAACAAAAATTGATTCTCACTGGATAAAAGATTTAAACTTAAGACATGAAACTATAAAAATACTTTGCAGAGGTGCAGGGGAAACACTTGAAGAAATTGGCCTAGGAGAATATTTTATGAGGAGGACCCCCCCCCCCCAGGCAGTTGAAGCAACACCAAAAATTTATTACTGGGATCTGATCGAACTAAAAAGCTTCTGCACAGGAAGTAAGGTAAAGCAAGCAGATAGCCCTGAGAATGGGAAAAGATATTTGTAGGTTATGTTTCAGGTGGAGTTTTATCACTGTCCACTTCATGGGCTGTTGTGAGGAGTAACGGGAATGATGAAAGGAATTTATTACTTGTGATTGGACAGGAAAATTAATGAATAAAAGAAAAAAAAGGAACAAAAGAAAAAGTCATAAGGAAGGAAGAAAGATGGAGGGAAAGAATGAACAATGAAAGGAAAGAAAAAATACATTTCTAGAAGTAAGACTATTAAATTAACCTGTGGCAAATTTAAAATTTTCTTTTTCTTTTTTTCTTTAGTACATTTAAAATTTTAATCTATTCCCATTTTATTTCAGAAACATACCAATTTTTACTTCAACCATTTGTACCAGTTGAGATAAACTTTTTCTCTATACTACTGCAAGTAACATATATTAATAGTAAAATATTTCCTTTTTAAAAAGGTGAAAAATATTTGATTAGTAATGCTGCCTATTTTATATGATGAGTGGAAATTTAAAGTTTTATTGTTAGAACTCACTTGTTTTTATTGATTTATAATAGCTCTTTATATATTAAGGGCAGCAAAACTTTGTATATAGCACATGTCACCAAATTTATGCCAAGACTGTCAATTGTTTAGTTTGCTTTAATATATATTTTGGAATATAGACGTTCTAAATGCAGTTTAATCTATAAAATTTTTTTTTGTCATTGTTGTCTTAATGTGTTGTATCACATAGTTTATCATTCCCTGATACTTTCAAATGCCACTTTTATTATATAATAAACATATTAAGGTTGTATTTTTTTCCTGGAAAGTGTTGCTGATTCATTGATTTTGTGCATTTATTAAGGTTTCACTTTTAAATAATAATGACATAAGGAAATGTTCAAAACAGCATTAAGTACAGTGAAAAAGGTGGGATGCATATACCATAGTCCCAATTATTGAAAATGTATAGAAAAAATTTGAAAGTACATGTGTAGATATGTTGGTGATGGCTATCTCTGAGTGTTGCAATATAAATTTTATAATCTTATTTTCTATGTTCCCACATTTTCTACTATGAGCTTATGATACGCATATACATATAATCAGTGCTGAAATAGCTCATGTAATTTTAAGCACCTAAGCCACCAAAGAAATACAGAAAGTATATATGGTACATGTATCACCTGTAAAACTAAAAGCTATATTATATTTATAAACATTATATGCCTAAGAGGGATGTCTAAACATGGCATTCTAGGGACATTGCAGAAGATAAAGATGGCATTAAATAGAAACAGAAAGTTATAAATAGCAAATAAGCTTAGATAAAAATATAATAGGATGACAAAAGGAAGGTAATTGTAGTAAAGAAAGATTAATGAAAACCAAAAATGCAATTGCAAAGTAAAAGGACATCTCAGAGGCTTGAAAGGCAGATTTGATGTTGCATAAAATCAAATCATGTCAACTGCATGCACCCTCCTCTTTCTGTCTACCACCTCCTGCCTTCCCAACTCACTTCCTGTAGAACCTGACTCTGACCATCCTTCTACAACACCCTAATTCGTAGGTTCTATTACCTTTTCCCTGGTTCATCCTTTTCTCTCTCTCTTTTTTTATTACCCCAGATTAATTTCCATAGTCAACTGCTATTATCACTCCTTTGCTTACACCTTCTATCACCTTCCGCTCACCTCTTACCTCTTCAATTGAAGAGACCACTGCCAGGTTTTGACCCACCTTTGCCTAATCTGTGCTTCTCCTGCAATTAAAGCAGCACAATGGAGAAGAAAAGACATTGACAATAGCCAATCTCACTTTGAATTTGTGACTATAGATCTCAAGTGACCTTTAACACTTTCTGGTAATCCTAGTTGTTGTTGTTTTGTTTATTTGTTTTTAATACCATCCAACCACCTGCTATCCTGACTATGGATGTGTATCACATTTTATTTTCTCTTCCCAAACCTGCAATGCATCTTCCCCTAGACTCACTCTCAACTGATACACTGGTCTACTTCGCTGGGAAAATTGAAGCAATCAGAAGGGAACCTCCATGACTTTTGGCCACATTGCCAACCTACCTACCAGCTCCTATACACACAGTGCTGCATGTCTGATTTCACCACAGGGGAAGGAACTGTGCTCATCTCTAATGTTGGTCCTTCCACAAAACCCTAGGTCACCTCCTCAATTCCCCTTCCTTTTCTACATAATTATATTTTTACCTTCCATTTGATAATACCACTTTGCTAGTATTTCTCCATTATGGAAAGAAAAAAATTACTTCTCTTGAACTCTCTCTTCATATCCGCTCTCCCTTCTTTGCTCCACTTTATAAAAAGACTCCTTAAAGGAGTATTCTTACTGCCTCAGATTCTTCTCTTCCTGTCCCAGCCTCACCCCTTTCTGATCAGAATTTTACCTCTGTGTTCCATGGATACTGACTGCTCACCCAGGCGGACCCCACCCCCTGCCCCCATGCTGCTAAATCTAATGGTCAAGTCTCAATCCTCAGTCTGCTTGATTGAGTAGAAATATGTGACATCACTTAGCACTTTCTTGCACTTGGCACACTTTCTTCACCTGAATACCAGGATACTACTCTGCTCCCACAGGCCTGGAGTTCTTAATTCCTCTTTCTGTTTTCTCCTCTTTTCTCCTACTTTTTAACATTGATATGCTCCAGGGCTCAGTCTTTAGTCTTCTCTTGTCTCTCCCCATTCATTACTGTTCTCACTTTCTAGATGAGATTTATGCGACATTTTGAATATGTCCATCCACCCAAAAATTTAGGTGTTACCAATGTGATGGTATTAGGAGGTGGGGCAGTTAAAACGTAAAACATGCTGTCTCAAGCATTACCCAGAAAGTAGCCATACAAAGGAATATGGGAAATTGTAGCTAAACGTAGCTTTATGTAGGTATTTACAAAATATTCACTACAAAATTTTACAAACAGATGGCCAAAACGTAGGGAATGTTTTGTAAATATTTTGTAAAATACATGTAAAGTACATCCATCAGAAGTCCCCTAGGACTGTGTATAACATTCTCATCTGCACTCTGTGCCCCTGCTGGCACAGGAAACCACTCTTTAGGACACTGTGAGTTGTCCAAGCAGAGGGAAAAGGAACAGTTTTGATTGGCTCTTAGAGCTTCTAGACATAAGATATGTGCCTACCACTCACAGGGTCAAAACAGGTTAAATGGTGGAAAGTAGTAAAAAGAGTTAGTACAGAATCAACAACTGTACTGATTCCAGCAACACAGCTCTGCCTCTCCTGACAACCATTCAGAAACTGTGTTAGATATGCCTTGAAAATAATCCAGAATCTGATGATTCTTTTTTTTTATGTTAACTAGTTTGATGAGAGTATTTCAAAATGTATATGAAAACAGCACACTGTAC
>CAUYQV010101330.1:0-11999 GCA_963574575.1 Galagoides demidoff
GCGCCTGTGGTCCCAGCTACTTGGGAGGCTGAGGCAGGAGACTTGCTTGAGCCCAGGAGTTGGAGGTTGCTATGAGCTGTGATGCCATGGCACTCTACCCAGGGGGATAGCTTGAGGCTCCGTCTCAGAAAAAAAAAAAAAGAACACTTGAGTAAGGAACGGGGCTAGAATAAGGATGGACTATGAATAAGGCCTCTAAATATAGAGGAGTAGGAGGAACAAACATTTAAATCACTATCTGGTAAGGATCTGGTATGACCAAGCAAGAGGCAGGAGCTTATGCTTTTGTTCAGTTTGATTGAAACGCTAATTTTTTTCAGTGTGCTTGATATATGTTGTGTATGTGTGTATACACACTTATGATTGTATTGTATTCATTCATTTTTTTTTTTTTTTAGCAGCATCTGGAATGAAAAGACCCATGGCATCTGAGGTGAGTTTCATATTGATATAATAGTTACTAAAACTTTTAATTCTGGAATGAATGAATAAATAAAATAAGTAAATAAATAAATAAAACTTTAATTCTGGGATAGAAGTATACTTATTGATGATGACATCTTTATTTTTTCCATACTTAGATCTTAGAAACTAGACAGGATACTTACATCTCTTTATTTATTTATTATTATTTTTTATTAAATCTTAACTTTGTACATTGATGCATTTATGGGGTTCAGGACACTGCTTCAATATACAATGTGAAATGCTTATATTGAACTAAGTAGCACATCCACATCCATCACAATTATACTCATTTCTTAATAGTTTTGAAATGTACCATTGCTTCATGCACATTAGGTGGGGTCCCCCAAAATACCCTCCCTCCTCTCATAACCCCTTTCCCTTTCTCTCTCTCTCCTTTTCCCTTCTACTTTCTGGACTGTAGTTATGTATTGCCATTCATATGAGTGTGTAGGTGATTATATATTGATTTCTTTTTTTTTTTTTTTTTTTTGAGACGGAGCCTCAAGCTATTCCCCTGGGTAGAGTGCCGTGGCATCACAGCTCATAGCAACCTCCAACTCCTGGGCTCAAGCGAATCTCCTGCCTCTGCCTCCCAAGTAGCTGGGACCACAGGCGCCTGCCACAATGCCCGGCCATTTTTTGGTTGCAGCCATTATTGTTGTTTGGCGGGCCCAGGCTGGGGATTCGAACCCGCCACCTTAGGTGTACGTGGCTGGCGCCTTAGCTGATTGAGCCACAGGCACCGAGCCTATATATTGATTTCATAGTAGTATTGAGTACATTGGATACTTTTTTTTCCATTCTTGAGATACTTTACTAAGAAGAATAGGTTCCAGTTCCATCCAGGTAAACAAACATAAAAGATGTGAAGTCTCAGGGTGGTGCCTAGTGGCTCAAAAGGGTAGGGCACCAGCCCCATCTGTTGAAGGTGATGATTTCAAACCCCCGCCCCAGCCAAAAAAAAAATAAAAGATGTGAAGTCTCCATCTTTTTTTATAGCTGTACAGTATTCCATGGTGTACATATACCATAATTTGTTAATTCATTCATGGGTCGATGGGCACTTGAGCTGTTTCCATGTCTTGGCTATTATGAATTGGGCTGCAGTGAACATTCTGGTGCAAATGTCTTTGTTGTAAAATAATTTTTGATCATCTGGGTAAATGCATAGTAGAGGAATTGTAGGATCGAACAGTAGGTCTCATCTCTTTGGTAGGTCTCATCTCTTCTGTAGTTTAAAAATTACACAGCTTTGGCTTGGCACCTATAGCTCACCAGCTAGGATACCAGCCACATACATCGGAGCTGGTGGGTTCAAATCCAGCTCGGGCCTGCCAAACAACAATGACAACTATAACCAAAAAATAGGTAGGCACTGTGGTGGGTGTCTGTAGTCCCACCTACTAGGGACACTGAGACAAGAGAATTGCTTCATCCCAAGAGTTGGAGGTTGCTATGAGCTGTGATACCATGGTACCTTACCCAGGGTTACATAGTGAGACGCTGTCTCAAAAAAAAGAGAAGAAAAGAAAAGAAATTACACAGGTTTACTATTATCGTAGTTTATTATGAATATTAACTGGGCCGGGTGCAGTGGCTCATGCCTGTAATCCTAGCACTCTGGGAGCCCAAGCCAGGTGCATTGCCTGAGCTCAGGAGTTTGATACCAGCAGGGACCAAGAGTGAGACCCCATCTCTACTAAAAATAGAAAAACTATCGGGGCATTGTGGTAGAAGCCTGTAGTCCTAGCTACTCAGGGGGCAGAGGTAAGAGGATCACTTGAGCCCAAGGGTCTGAGGTGGCTATGAGCTGTGATGCCATGGCACTCTACCCAGGGCAAGGGAGTGAGACTGTCTCCAATAAAAAAGTAAATAAAGGGTACTTTTTCTTAACTTAATGAATATAAAGGTTCATGAAGAGCACCTTCATGTCTATTGTGGTGGTATCTTGGTTCTTGGGAATTAACATCCTAGACTCTGCTGTATTGGTATTACTCCTTCCTCTTACTTCGGGGGCTGTTGTGTGGATTGAAAACAATATTATATCATGCTGAAGAATTTCTTCAGCACCTGTAGTCCCAGCTACTCAGGAGGCTGAGGCAAGAGAATCGCCTAAGCCCAGGAGGAGGTTGCTGTGAGTTGTGAGGCCACGGCACTCTGCTGAGGGTTAATAAGTGAGACTCTGTCTAAAAAAAAAAAAAAAAAGAATTTCTTCAAAAAACTGGGGTTCCTATCTCAGAGAAACCATCTTATTGTCTCAGCCTTTTATATCCTAGGATATAAAATTAGTCGGCTTTGCCATTGGCTAGATCATTTCTGCTAGTGATTTCAGTTTAAGCAAATAGCATTGAGGTTGGGTTCTTGGATTGAGGATTTAGAGAGGTACTAATTTCTGAAAGGAAGCTGTCGAAAAATGTGTCTGTGGAAATCTATTCCTAATGTGTCTTTTGTAAATTGAGGTTTATCCTTTTTTCTGTGGTTTCTCTTTTCTGTTGCCCCTGTTTCTCCTTTTCATTTTGTTTGTTTTTTGAAATAAAGTCTCTCTGTTCCCCAGGCCATAGTGCAGTGGTGATGTCATAGCTCACTGCAGCCTCCAACTTCTGGGCTCAAGCAATCCTCCTGCCTCAGCTTGGCGCCTGTGGCTCAAGTGGCTAAGGCTACATACACCTAAGGTGGCGGGTTTGAATCCAGCCTGGGCCCACCAAACAACAATGATGGCTGCAACAAAAAAATAGCTGGGCGTTGTGGCGGGCGCCTGTGGTCCCAGCTACTTGGGAGGCTGAGGCAGGAGACTCGCTTGAGCCCAGGAGTTGGAGGTTGCTGTGACCTGTGATGCCACGGCACTCTACCTAGGGGAACAGCTGGAGGCTCTGTCTCCAAAAAAAAAAAAAAAATCCTCCTGCCTCAAGCTTCCCCAGTAACTGGGAAGACAAGCACACACCACCATGTCTAGCTAATTTTTTTTATTTATCTGGAGGCAAGGTCTGTCTGTTGCCTAGGCTGGTCTCAAACTCCTAGGCTCAACTAGTCATCCCACTTGAGCCCCCCAATGTGCTAGGATTACAGGCATGAGCCACCCATTTTGTCTCTACTTCTCTTTAATGCAGCACATTTTCCTAGCATTTTTATTTTCTGTGTTACTTGTCTGGGTGTCAAAGGTGAAATACATGTCCTTGGAATTTTCTTCTGTGATCATTTAGCCAGTTAATTCATTGGTAAGCAACAGTATAGGTGTGTGTTTGTATGAGGTGGGTCTTCTACAGATTTTATAAAATGGTATTGATCCAGAAAGAGTATATGGAGTATTTTATTTTGTTGTGCCATTATGTTGTATATCATTTGGTGTATTACATGGGAATCATATACTAATCTTTACTCTTTTTCTAGGTGTCTTATGCCTCAGGCATGCCCATCAAGAAAATAGGCCACCGGGGTGTTGATTCCTCAGGAGAGACTACATATAAAAAGGTGTGTCTGGGGGGAAACTTCTGGTCTTACTTTAGGAGCCTCAGTAATGGAGCCCCTTGATAATATTTTCTACATTCTATCCTGTTTCTTGATATCCTGTAGAACAGGATGTCGTTGTACATCATTCAACTTGGACTTTAGAATTTATTTCACAAAGGGTATCTTGACTCTAAATACAATTTGTATGTAAATGATAATTTTTTTTTTTTTTTTAGAGACAAGTCTCGTCACCCTGGATAGAATGCTGTGGCGTCACAGCTCACAGCAACCTCCAACTCCTGGGCTTAAGTGTGCCTCAGCCTCCCAAGTAGCTGGGACTATAGGCGCCCGCCACAACATCTGGCTATTTTTTTGTCATAGTTGTCACCTTGTTGGCTTGCAGGCCTGGGCCAGGTTCAGACCTACCAGCTCCAGTGTATATAGCTGGCACCCTAACCACTGAGCGCCAAGTGCCAAGCCAAACTTATACTTTTTTTTTTAAATTCTAGTCAAGTGAAACAGTGGGAGTGGAGAAGGAACAAAGGAATCTGTAACTGGTTGTGATCAATTAGTTGTAAACACCACTGCACTCGGACCAGCCTTTTTTTTTTTTTTCCTCTTTTGAGACAGAGTCTCACTCTGTTGCCCTCGGTAGAGTTCTGTAGCATCACAGCTCACAGCAACCTCCAGCCCTTGGGCTTAGGCGATTCTCTTGCCTCAGCCTCCAGAGTAGCTGGGACTGCAGGCCCCCACCACAACACCTGGCTATTTTTTTATTGCAGTTTGACTAGAGCTGGGTTCAAACTGACCACCCTTTGTATATGGGGTGAGCGCCCTACTCTTGAGCCACAGGCGCTGCCCCAAACTTACACTTTTTTTTGAGACAGGAGCCTCAAGCTGTCTCCCTGGGTAGAGTGCCATGGCATCACAGCTCATAGCAACCTCCAACTCCTGGGCTCAAGCGAGTCTCCTGCCTCCGCCTCCCAAGTAGCTGGTACCACAGGCGCCCACCACAACGCCCGGCCATTTTTTGGTTGTAGCCATCATTGTTGTTTGGCGGGCCCAGGCTGGGGATTCAAACCCGCCACCTTAGGTGTATGTGGCTGGCGCCTTAGCCGTTTGAGCCACAGGCGCCGAGCCAAACTTACACTTTTTAATACCAACTAAAGACTTAAGTAGAGGGCAGTGCCTGTGGCTCAGTAAATAGTGTGCTAGCCCCATATACCGAGGGTGCTGGGTTCAAACCTGGCCCTGGCCAAACTGCAACAAAAAAATAACTGGGTATTGTGGTGGGCACCTGTAGACCCAGCTACTCAGGAGGCTGAGGCAAGAGAATTTCCTAAGCCCAAGGGCTAGAGATTGCTGTGAGCTACAACACCATGGCACTCTACTGAGGGCAATAAAGTGAGACTCCTGTCTCTAAAAAAAAAAAAAAAAAAAAAACTGAAGTAAGTAGAAATATAAGTCATGTCTGGTTGGAATTGGGGATAAGGGAATAAATAATACATCTGTGCTATCCAATATGGTAACCACCAGCCACACTTCACCTGTGGCTAATAAGACCAAAGAAGTGTTTCTTTATTGAACTTTAATTAAGTTTAAATAGTCATGTGTGACTAGTGGCTTCTGTATTGGAAAACACAAACACAAACCTCGATGATGTGATAGTTTCCCATGGGATTAGAATCTTGGATTTTATTAGTAGGGATCTAGTATTTGTGTTTTGACCATATTATGATAATTATAAACCTAAATACTTCTCAGTAATAATTTGAACCTTTCATGTTTTCTTCTTCAGTTAGGAGGGGTTTTTTTGCAGTTTTTGGCCGGGGTTAGGTTTGAACCTGCTACCTCCAGTATATTGGGCTGGCGCCCTATTCCTTGAGCCACAGGCACCGCCCCAATTAGGAGTTCTTTTACCACCTTATTGTCCTTGAAAACACTAGTCAGGCCCTTCCTTAGGAGGATTAAAGCTTTTATAGCTAGGTAGTCAAATCAGAATATTGTTTAATTTTAGTTACATTCTATATGAGATGAAGGAAACGTCTGGAGGGACCCAGATACATTCTGGGGACAGGGATTTAAGGAGAAAGAGCTAAGATTATTCTCTCAAATATATATGTATTAGGGGTGTGTGTGTGTATATATATTTATTATTATTATTATTATTATATATGTGTGTATGTATATATATATATATATATTTTTTTTTTTTGGCAGTTTTTGGCCGGGGCTGGGTTTGAACCTGCCACCTCCAGTATATGGGGCCGGTGCCCTACTCCTTTGAGCCATAGGTGCCACCCAGATTATTCTTTCAATACAATGTATCTTCTTTTTTTGTTTTGTTTTATTTTTACTTTCTTATTTTCTTGTCTGGGGCTGGGTTTGGACCTGCCACCTCCGGCATATGGGGCCAGTGTCCTACTCCTTTGAGCCATAGGCACTGCCCATTTTGTTTTGTTTTAGACAGAGCTTCACTCACCTTGGTAGGGTGCTTCATAGCTCACAACAACCCCATACTACTCTTAGGCTCAAACGATTCTCTTGCCTCACCCTCCCAAGTAGCTGGGACTATAGGCACCTGCCATAACAGGCTAGATGAGGTCTCACTCTGTCTCAGGCTGGTCTCAATCCTGTGAGCACACGCAGTTCGCCCACCTGGGCCTCCCAAATGCTGGGAGTACAGGAGTAAGCCACTGCACCCAGCAGTACAATGTACCTTCCAATGTAGATATGGAACGTTTGTTTAGGCAGGCTGATAGGAAGGAACACCTTGCCTAGCTGAGGCTGGCTCAGATAGTCCCACCTTGCTACTCTGAATATCCACTTTCCTTTCAGTCTTTTCAAGGCCTAATCGCAAAATAAAGCATGAGGAATGGGTGAGCTGGATTGCCCCAGCATTTTAGAGTTTTTGCTTTCATGTGCTCCTTCTGACTCCTCCCTTCTGAATTTTTATTGCTGTGGTCAGCCTTAATATAGGAACTTTTCTTTTATTTCTTTTCTGTTTCCTAGACAACCTCATCAGCCTTGAAAGGTGCCATCCAGTTGGGTATTACTCATACTGTGGGGAGCCTGAGTACTAAACCTGAGCGGGATGTCCTCATGCAAGATTTCTACGTAGTAGAGAGTATCTTCTTTCCCAGGTACAGAGGTTTTAATGTTTGGGGGAATGAGCTGGGCAATCTGGCTTCTGCATAACAAACCCAGGACAATTTTAATGCATTGGGTTGTATGTAGGAAGTGTGATCCCCTATGCCTGTGTCTTGTTCGCCATGTTGTACATTTGTCCCACTAAGTAATTAACTCATCAAAGCCCTCTGATTGTCTCAGGAGGGATGATATTCCCTTAACTTCCAATGACTTTGAGTGTCTTCACAGGGCAGACTCCCTTGAGGACAGGGACTGGAAAATTATGACTTTTTATATTTAACCCCACAGTGAAGGGAGCAACCTAACTCCTGCTCATCACTACAATGACTTTCGTTTCAAGACCTATGCACCTGTTGCCTTCCGCTACTTTCGGGAGCTATTTGGCATTCGGCCTGATGATTACTTGGTAAGCTTCTGGATCTCAGGACCCTGAGACTCCAGTATCTAAGGGATACTTCTTCTTCTTTTTTTCTTTTATAGAAAGAGGCATAAATGCCTGTAATCCCAGCACTCTGGGAGGTCAAGGTGGGTAGATGATTTGAGCTCAGGAGTTCAAGACCAACCTGAGCGGCTCAGCGCCTGTGGCTCAATCCGCTAAGGTGCCAGCCACATACACCTAAGGTGGCAGGTTTGGATCCCCAGCCCGGGCCCGCCAAACAACAATGATGGCTGGAACCAAAAAATGGCCGGGCTTTATGGCGGGCGCCTGTGGTCCCAGCTACTTGGGAGGCAGAGGCAGGAGACTCACTTGAACCCAGGAGTTGGAGGTTGCTGTGAGCTGTGATGCCATGGCATTCTACCCAGGGGGATAGCTTGAGGCTCCGTTTCAAAAAAAGACCAACCTGAGCAAGAGTGAGATCCCCATCTCTAAAAATAACTAGGCATTGTGGTGAGCTCCTATAGTCCTAGCTACTCAGGAAGCTGGGGCAAGAGACTCAATTGAGGGCTCGATGACCATAGCTCAGTGAGTAGGGCACCAGCCACATACACCGAGGCTGGTGGGTTTGAGCCCTAACTGGGCTTGCTAAACAATAATGACAACTGCAACAAAAAAATACCTGGGCATTGTGGCAGGTGCCTTATGGTCGCAGTTACTTGGGAGGCTGAGGCAAGAGACTCACTTGAGCCCAAGAGATTGAGGTTGTGATCTGTGACACCATGGCACTCTGTTGAGGGCAACAAAGTGAGACTTCTTTCTCAAAAAAATAAATAAATAAAAAGAGAGAGTCCACTTCTGTTGCCCTTGCTGGAGTAACAGCACAATCATAATTCACTGTAAACAGAAATCCTGAGCTCAAATGATTTTTCTGCCTTAACCTCCTAAGTGGCAAGAACTACGACTGAATAATTTTTAAAAATTTTTCATTATTGGCTTGACGCCTATAGCTCAAGCAGCTTTGAATCCAGCCCGGGCCTGCCAAACAACAATGGCAACTACAACCAAACAATGGCCAGGTATTATGGTGGGTACCTGTAGTCCCAGCTACTTGGGAGGCTGAGGCAAGAGACTCCCTTAAGCCCAGGAGTTGGAGGTTGCTGCAAGCTGTGAGGCCACAGCACTCTACCCAGGGTGACAGCTTGAGGCTCAGTCTCAAAAAAAAAAAAAAAAGAAAAGAAAGAAAGAAAAAAGAAAAAAAAAGTTTTTCTTTATTTTGGAATATTATGGGGGTACAAGCATTTTGGTTACATGCATTATTTTTGTACAGTTTGAATCAAGGTTATAATTGTGTCTATCCCCCAGATAATGTGCATTGTACAGGTATGAATTTATCCATTGTCTTCTCCCCCTTCCCACTTGTTTGATTTCCATTGAATTTTACTACCACATGTACAAGTGCATGTTTTTGTTTTTGTTTTTTTGCCCTAAGTAGAGTACTATGGTGTCATAACTCACAGCAACCTCAAACTCTTGGGCTCAAGTGATTCTCTTACCTCATTCTCCCAAGTAGCTGGGACTATAGGTGCCCACCACAATGCCTGGCTATTTTCTTTCATTGTTGTTTAGCAAGCCTGGGCTGGGTTCAAAACCACCACAACCAGTGCATGTAGCCAGAGCCCTAAGCACTGAGCTGTGGGCTCCAAGCTGCCTGGCTATTTCTAGAGATTTGGTGTCACTCTTCCTCAGGCTGGTCTCAAACCTGTGAGCTCAGGCAATCCACTTGCCTCCCATAGTGCTAGGATTACAGGCATGAGCCACTGTGCCTAGCCCTGTACAAGTGCATGTTGATCATTTAGTTCCAATTTAAAAGTAAGCACATGTAGTATTTATTTTTCTATTCTTGTGATATTTCATTTAAGAATATGGTCTCCAGTTCCATCTAGGATTTTACCAAAGTTCACATTTTATTTTAATGGTTGAGTAATACTCCATGGTATACCTATACTATATTTTATTAATTCACTCATGTATTAATGGGCACTTGGGGTTTTTCTTTTCTTTTCTTTTCTTTTCTTTTTTTTTTTTTTTTTTTTTTTTTTTGAGACAGGACCTCAAGCTGTAGCCCTGGGTAGAGCTCTGTGACATCACAGCTCACAGCAACCTCCAACTCCTGGGCTCAAGCAATTCTTCTTCCTCCGCCTCCCAAGTAGCTGGGACTACAGGTGCCTACCACAACGCCTGGCTATATTTTGGTTGTAGCCATTATTGTTTGGCCGGCTAGGTTGGATTTGAACCTGCCAGCTCAGGTGTATGTGGCTGGTGCCTTAGGTGCTTGAGCCACAGGCGTCGAGAGCTGGGCACTTGGGTTTTTCCCACATCTTTGTGATTGTGAATTGTGCTGCTGTAAACATTTGAATATAAGTGTCTTTTTTATAGAATAACAATTAACGAGCTTGTTGGATCAAATGGTTGATCTGCTTTTAGGACTTTGAGATTATTTCCATACTACTTTCCATAGAGGTTATATTAGTTTGCAGTTCCACTGACAGTGTGTAAGCGTTCCTTTTTCTCTGCATCCATGCTAGCATCTGTTATTCTGGTCTGTGTCTGTTCTTATACTGGGAGTACCATGCTGATTTGGTTACCATAACCTTGTAGTATAGCTTGAAGTCTGGTAAAAGTGATGCCTCCCTAGTTGTTCTTACTGCTTCAGATTGCTTTGGCTATTTGGAGTCTTTTCTGGTTCCATACAAAGCATAAAACTATTTTCTCTAGATCTGCAAAAAATGATGTTATTTTAATGGGGATTGCATTGAGTCTGTAAATTAGTTTGGGTAGTATAGGCATTAACAACATTGATTCTGCTGATCCACGAGTGTGGTAAATTTTCCCATTTGTTGGCACCCTCTATGATTTCCTTCCTTAATGTTTCATAATTTTCCCTATAGAGATCGTTCACCTCCTTGGTTGAATATATTCCTAGATATTTCTTTCTTTCTTTTTTTTTTTGAGACAGAGCCTCAAGCTATCCCCCTGGGTAGAGTGCTGTGGCTTCATAGCTCACAGCAACCTCCAACTCCTGGGCTCAACCGAGTCTCCTGCCTCAGCCTCCCAAGTAGCTGGTACCACAGGCACCCACCACAGTGCTCACCTGGCTATTTTTTGGTTGCAGCCATCATTGTTGTTTGGTGGGCCTGGGCTGGATTCGAACCCACCACCTTAGGTGTATGTGGCTGGCGCCTTAGCCACTTGAGCCACAGGCGCTGAGCCTAGATATTTCTATTTTGTTGTTGTTGTTGCCATTTTGAAAGGTATTGGGTCATTAATTTGATTCTCAGGTTGACTGTTGTTGGTGTATAGGAATGCTGTTGATTTGTATACATTGATTTTGTAACCCTGAGACTCTGCTGCATATATTTATCAATTCCTGGAGTCTCTTGGCAGAATCTTTCTAGTTTTCTAGATAAAAAATCATCAAAAAGTGATAGTTTGACTTCTTCTTTCCCTGGTTTGGATGCCCTTAATTTCCTCCTCTTGTCTGGTTGCTCTGGCTAGGACTTCAGCACAGTGTTGAACAGAAGTGGTGACAATGAGCAACCTTGTCAGGTTTCAGTTCTAAATGGAAGTACTTTCAGTTTTTCTCCAGTCAGTATGATGGTGGCCGTGGATTTATTGTATATGGTTCTTAAAATATTGTGAGATGTTCTGTCTATATCTATTTTGTGTTGAATTTTGTCAAATGTTTTTTCTGCATCTATAGAGATCATATAGTTTTTGGTTTTGCTTCTATTTATGTGGTGAATTACATTTGTAGTGTTGCATATGTTGAATTGTCCTTGCATTTCTGGGATGAAGCCTACTTGGTGGTCATGGATTATTTGTTTGTCTTTTTTTTTTTTTTGAGACAGAGCCTCAAGCTGTCACCTGGGTAGAGTGCTGTGGCATCACAACTTATAGCACCTCTAACTCCTGGGATAAAGCAATTCTTTTCCCTCCACCTTCCTAGTAGATCGGATCACAGGCATCTGCCACAGCGCCCGGCTATTTCATTGTTGTTCAGTGGGCCCGGGCTGGATTTGAACCTGCTAGCTCAGGTGTGTGTGGCTGGTGCCTTAGCCACTTGAGCCAGGTGCTGAGCCTGGATTATTTGTTTGATGTGCAGTTGGATTTGGTTTGCTGGTATTTTATTGAGAATTGCATCTGCACTCAAAAGGGATATTGGCCTGTGGTATTCTTTTGTTGTGTCCTTTTCTGGTTCTGGTTTCAAATAATAGCTTTATAGAATAGAATGAGTTGGCTCGGCACCTGTGGCTCAATCGGCTAAGGCGCCAGCCACATACACATAAGGTGGCGGGTTCGAATCCCCAGCCCGGGCCCGCCAAACAACAATGATGGCTGCAACCAAAAAATGGCAAGGCGTTGTGGCAGGTGCCTGTGGTCCCAGCTACTTGGGAGGTGGAGGCAGGAGACTCGCTTGAGCCCAGGAGTTGGAGGTTGCTATGAGCTGTGATGCCATGGCACTCTACCCAGGGGGATAGCTTGAGGCTCCGTCTCA
>CAUYQV010101333.1:0-19446 GCA_963574575.1 Galagoides demidoff
TGGTCCCAGCTACTTGGGAGGCGGAGGCAGGAGACTCGCTTGAGCCCAGGAGTTGGAGGTTGCTATGAGCTGTGATGCCATGGCACTCTACCCAGGGGGACAGCTTGAGGCTCCGTCTCAAAAAAAAAAAAAAAAAAAGAAGTGGGGAGTTAGAAGTAAATTTGATGGGACCAACTGATTGTATGGACATATAGAGGGGGGGATGGAGGAAGGGGAGGTGGGTGGGATGAACCCGGGGAAGGAATGTGTCCAGCTTAGGTTGGCCTGCTTTAGGAGAGCTCACCGAGTGTCGTAATTAACAGTGCAGAACATGAAACTAGTGGATCCTGGATCAGCCTCTCATTAGCTGTGTGACCTTGAGCACATCACTTAACACTTCTGTGTGTCGCCGTCCCCATTAGTAACGTGAGGGTAATAACAGTAACAACGTGTGATTATTATGGGGCTTAATGGACTAATATTTGTAACCCTCTTAAACCAGTGCCTGCCACGTAAAGGGTATATAATTATTTGTTAAATAAAATGAAGTTACTAGGGAGCTTTTAAAACCTATCCAAATATCCAATGATGAAGGAGATCAAGGTGAGAACCCGAGAGATTTGGTTTTTAAGCCAGTGAGATGCTTTCTTCCCAACTATTGAGGAATTCTTTTTTTTGAGATGGAGCCTCAAGCTATCCCCCTGGGTAGAGTGCCATGGCATCACAGCTCACAGCAACCTCCAACTCCTGGGCTCAAGGAATCTTCCCTCCTCAGCCTCCCAAGTAGCTGGGACCACAGGTACCCGCCACAACTCCCGGCCATTTTTTGGTTGCAGCCATCATTGTTGTTTGTCGGGCCCAGGCTGGGGATTCGAACCTGCCACCTTAGGTGTATGTGGCTGGCGCCTTAGCCGATTGAGCCACAGGTGCCGAACCGAGGAATTCTTGATTTAAGAATATTCCCTCTGAGTTTAGTGGCGCGTTATTGCTTTTCTTTTTTTTTTTTTGACTTTCTTTTCGTTATTGCTTTTCTATCTGTGGCATTTCCCATTTCATTTTGCAGATTATGTTAGAAGTCTCTATATGATTTCTCAGATTTTCCTTTGATAATTTTTGGTCCGTAATCCCAACTTTCTAGTACTGCCATAATATTTTTGGTGAGAGTAAATGTGAAATGGCGGTAAAAGCCACAAGACAGTCTTGAGTTTCACAGTCACACTGTGGTCCCTAGAGAACACCAGGAGTGTGATTATATCTTCCTTGTCATGAATTCATAAATAGCACTGAATTTTAAAAATGTTATTTATTTTGAGACAGTTTGAACCCTTTTCTGGGCTGGAGGTGCAGTGGCATCATCATGGCTCACCACAGCCTCAAATTCCTGGGCTCAGTGATCCTCCCGCCTCAGCCTCCAGAGCCCCTAAACCATACACACGGGCCACCAAGCCCAGCTCAGTTTTTGGTTTTTTTGTAGAAACTGGGACTCACTGTGTTTCCCAGGCTGGTCTCAAATTCCTGGCTGAACATGGTCCTCCTGCCTTGGCCTGCCAAAGTGATGAGATTATAGGCCTGACCCTTAATTTTTTTCTTTTTAAACAACCCCACTTTTACTCACCCTTTAGGGCAATCACTGAGGATATCGGGGAGTTCTGAAGCGGGGAGAGTTGTGGTAGTGTAGGCTCAAACAATTGAAGACCAAAGTCACCATATGATTTCTTTTGTTTTTAATTGCTATTATTTTTTAAATTTATTTGTTTATTTATTATTTTTTGTTGTTGTTGAAGTTTGGCCGGGGCTGGGCTTAAACCCACCACCCTCGGCATATGGGACTGACGCCCTACCCGCTGAGCCACAGGTGCCACCAGATTTCTTTTTTTTGAGATTTCACCTTGTCAGCTACAGTACAGTGCTGCCGCATTACAGCTCACAGCAACCTCAAACTCTTGGACTCAAGTGACCCTCTTGTTGCAGCCTCCCAAATAGCAGGGACTGCAGGCACCCCCACAAAGCCTGTGGCTACTTTTAGAGGCAGGGTCTCCGTCTTACTCAGGCTGGTCTCAAACTCCTGGTCTCAGGCAATCCACCTGCCTCAGCCTCCCAAAGTGCTAGGCTTACAGGCATGAGCCACTGTGCCTGGCCTCCCCGTATGATTTCTGAGGGTGTTTGGAGGCTGCTGTGACCATATTTGCCTCCTTGTTAAATGAGGTCAATTGGAGAGCATTATCCTCATCAGAACCCTCGAATGCTCTTTTCTGCCATTTGGAAAGTTACTGAGAGAAAAGAAGGCATCTTCGGATGTCTCTGGAAAGTTTTAAAGAGGCTTTAGAAAGATTAAAGGAACTTTAACTCAAGTCATTCTTTAAAAAGATGGAGAACTTTGTTAAGTGATGTTTATTATAACGAGTGGATCAGTCTGTGCTAAGTCAAGTCTGTGATATTGCAGAGTCGTGTTTGGGTATTATTTTAATCCATCTGTGCCCTGTAATGGCACATCGGCATTGTGTGTGTGTATTTATATCTCTTTATAGACAAATACTTGGGATTTACAGCACATTTGACTTTTTCCAGTAATTATAAAGGCTTAACATGGTTACTTTTTTACTTTGTCATGTATTTTTGGTTATGTCTTCGTAATTATTCATGATCTTTATTTTTTTTTATTAAATCATCACTGTGTACATTAATGCAATCATGGGGTACAATGTGCTGGTTTTATATACCATTTGAAATATTTTCATCAAACTGGTTAACATAGACTTCACCATATTTTCTTAGTTATTGTGTTAAGACATTTATACTCTACACGTAGTAAATTTCACATGTACCCTTGTAAGATGTAGGTGTGGTCCCACTGATTACCCTCCCTCCACCTGTCCTCCCCCTCCATCCCCTCCCTCTCCTCTTTCCCCTTCTTCTTGGGCTACAGTTGGGTTATAGCTTTAATTGGTTTCATAGTAGGGTGATCTTTAGTCTTTAAATATGAATGCAACTGTTAATTTCAATGTTGGTCCAGTGCAAAAATAAAGTTCATTTTATGATTTCGAGGAAAACATTGCAACAAATGCAAGGACTAGCTATGTTTAAGGAGAAAACAGTTTTTTAAAGAAATTAATTATCAGATGTTCGTGTATGTGTGTCTCTATTTCTTTATCTCGCTCTCATACACACACGTACACACACACATGTATTTACAGACGAGGTCTCACTCTGTTGCCCAGGCCAGAGTCCAGTGTGATTATAGCTCACTGAAGTCTCAAGCTCCTGATCTCAGTGATTGTCCTTCCTCATCCTGCTGACGCCCAGCTAATTTTCCCTTATTTTTTGTAGAGAGAAGTTTCACTGTATTGCTCAGGCTGTTCTTGAACTCCTGGCCTCAAGGGATCCTCCTGCCTTGGCCTCCCAAAGTGCTGGGATTATAGGCGTGAGCCACCACACCCAGAATTTTTTCTTTTTAATTAAGTTCTTCCTTTTCCAGCTGTCTTGGGAGACATGAGAAAAAGATCTGATACATGGAGTAAGGCTTAACAATCTAGTTAGATACTGGTTAGGAAACAGTGACTTACTGAATGATGATGAACACCTCCTTAAGGGAGCTGGAGAGAGATGAGTATGGACTGGAGAAATCAGACCTCCTGGTGACCAGGACTAGATAGGATTTTGATTTTTTAAAAAATAAAGCATGTAGATTCTAGGCCTTTGCAGATTGGGGAGGTTCTCAGTCAGAGGCCTGGGGTGAGCAGGGAGCGTATTGATAAACAGTGAAGAGATTTGCCTCCTGACCAAAGGGAAGCAATAGGGAAGTGTGGCCAGAGCGAGGCTTCTTTGTTACAGTTTGGAAAGACCCTCTGCCTTCTGAAGGAAGTGAGTTCTCTTCACATTGTCAAGTTTCCAAGCCGGTGGGGTGTGTGCGTGTGCGTGCGTATGTGTGTGTGTGTGTGTGTGTGTGTGTGCACGCGCACGTGTGTGGCAGAGGAGCCTGATTTTGGCAGCCTATTCCAAACAAGGAAAGAATTGTCCTATTGTTCTGTCAGTAGGAGTGAAACGGTGCTTGAATGCCTGGGCAAGCCACCTCCCTCCTTCCCTCCTCACCTCTCCTCTACCCCCTAATCCCCCTAAAAAAAGTAAAAAAAAAAAAGAAAAACAAAAAATCAGTGGCCACACATCTCCCTTTTACCTTCTTTTAACTCAGCTTAGGTATCTTGTTGTTGTTGGGGATTCGTACAAAGGGCAGGTTACGGTGATTGGTTTGTCAGGTAAAGAGCTTGGTTATCTTTGCACGTCGTGTTTTCTGCCCAGACTCTCCTCTGCACCACACTGACATTTCCCTTCTTCCAGCCTGGTTTGAAGCGATACTTTATTATGACGGCTGAAACATCTCGAGCAATGTGTGTGTGTGTGTGTTCATTCTTATTTTACTTGAATCTAAACCACATTGCTTTCCCGGTAAATGATGGCCTTGGTCCTAATGACATGAGATTTACATCATTTCCAGAGCAGGAATCAGACTTTTCAGTTGCCTTCTTCATTTGTTGAGAATAGTGCTGCGGACAGTGAGAACTGGTGACTGTCCTTGCAGTCCAGGTACAGTGAGGGTGAAGCAGGGACCTGTGTGGTGGCGTTGCACCATATGTCTGGATGGGAATCCTCCTGTGGGACCGAGGTAGGGTCCAGAACTCTGTAGGGCGCCATCTGATACTCTGAGTTGAGGCTAGATTTTTCACTACTTGTCTGGAGTATAAATATTTTAAATAATTAGGCTCCTGAATTAAAATTTGGAATTTCCTCAAAGCATAACCTTAATTCATTCTGAATTCATGTACAAATTTTAAAGTGTATCTTTAGAATAACTTAATTTCTCAGGGTTGTCAACGTTTTTTAAAATTTATTTTTATGTCATCAGTACCCACATGAAGGATGGATTACAGTGGGGGAAGTGTCAAGTTTTGACCTATTTTAATAATAGTAATAAATAAAATGGATTAATATTTATTTCAGTGTCATTTAACAAGTCCATCTTCTATCCTATCCTATCGCTATCCCATCCCATCCCTATTCCTATCCCATACCTATTCCTATCCCTATCTTATCCCTATCTCTATTCCATCCCTATTCCTATCCCATCTGTATCCCATCCCTATCCTTATCCTATCCTATCCTATCCTATCCTTATCCTATCCTATCCTATCCTATCCTATCCTATCCTATCCCTATCCCATCCTATCCTATCCTATCCTATCCTATCCTATCCTATCCTATCCTATCCTTATCCTATCCTATCCTATCCTATCCTATCCTATCCTTATCCTATCCTATCCTATCCTATCCTTATCCTATCCTATCCTATCCTATCCTATCCTATCCTATCCTTATCCTATCCTATCCTATCCTATCCTATCCTTATCCTATCCTTATCCTTATCCTATCCTATCCTATCCTATCCTATCCTATCCTTATCCTATCCTATCCTATCCTTATCCTATCCTATCCTATCCTTATCCTATCCTATCCTATCCTATCCTATCCTTATCCTTATCCTATCCTATCCTATCCTATCCTATCCTATCCTTATCCTATCCTATCCTATCCTATCCTATCCTTATCCTATCCTATCCTATCCTATCCTTATCCTTATCCTATCCTATCCTATCCTATCCTTATCCTATCCTATTCTATCCTTATCCTATCCTATCCTATCCTTATCCTATCCTATCCTATCCTATCCTATCCTATTCTATCCTATCCTATCCTTATCCTATCCTATCCTATCCTATCCTATCCTATCCTATCCTATCCTTATCCTATCCTATCCTATCCCTATCCTATCCTATCCCTATCCCATCCCATCCCTATTCCTATCCCATCCCTATTCCTATCTCTATTCCATTCCCATCCCTATCTGATCCCTATCCCATCCCTAGCCCATCCCTATCCTATCCCATACCTATTCCTATCCCTATCTTATCCTATCCCTATCCTATCTCTATCCTTATTCCATTCCCATCCCTATCCTATCCCTATCTCATCCCTATCTCTATTCCATCCCTATTCCTATCCCATCTGTATCCCATCCCTATCCTATCCTATCCTATCTTATCCTATCCTATCCTATCCCTATCCTATCCTATCCCTATTCTATCCCTATCCTATCCTATCCTATCTTATCCTATCCTATCCTATCCTATCCCTATCCTATCCTATCCTATCCTATCCCTATCCTATCCTATCCTATCCCTATCTTTTCCCTATTCTATCCCTATCCTATCCTATCCTATCCCTATTCCATTCCCATCCCTAGCCCATCCCTAGCCCATCCCTATCCTATCTCATCCCTATTCCTATCCCTATCTTATCCTATCCTATTCCTATCTCTATCCCTATTCCATTCCCATCCCTATCCTACCCCTATCGCACCCCTATCCCTATCCTATCCCTATTTCATCCCTATCTCTGTCCCATCCCTATCCCTATCCTATCTGTATCCCATCCCTATCCTATCCTATCCCTATCCTATCCTATCTCTATCTTATCCCTGTCCTATCCCTATCCTATCCTATCCTACCAATTCTATCCTACCCTATCCCTATCCTATCCTATCCTATCCTATCCTATCTCTGTCTTATCCCTATTCTATCCCTATCCCTATCCTATCCTATCCCCATCCTATCCTATCCCTATCCTATCCTATCTCTGTCTTATCCCTATTCTATCCCTATCCTATCCTATCCCTATCCTATCCCTATCCTATCCTATCTCTGTCTTATCCCTATTCTATCCCTATCCTATCCTATCCTATCCCTATCCTATCCCTATCCTATCCTATCTCTATCTTATCCCTGTCCTATCCCTATCCTATCCTATCCTATCCTATCCTACCTATTCTATCCTACCCTATCCTACCTATCCTATCCTATCCTTTCCTAATCAGGGTCTTGCTGTGTCTCCTGGGCAAGAGTGCAGTGGGGTCGTCATAGCTCACAACAACCTCAAACCTCTGGGCTCCAGCAATTCTCCTGTCTCAGCATCCTGAGTAGCTGGGACAAAAGGTGTGTGCCACCACACCCTGCTAATTTTTCTATTTTGATACAGATAGAGTCTCACTCAGGCTGGTCTTGAGTCCTGACCTCAAGTGATCTCCTGTCTCAGCCTCCTAAAGTGCTAGGCCTGAGCTACCAGGCCAGGCATAATTTGGTTTGTTTTGCTGTAAAACTTACTTAAGCTCCTGTCCTGAGGGCAGCATTCAGCCTGCCTTCTCTTGCTCAGGCCTCTTGAGCCAAGATAGACCAGCTCTTGGCTCCAGAGCAGTCTCTGGGTAGGGATATTTCCGAGCTCTCTTACCAACGAGTATAGGAATCAGTGTGACAATAGATTTTCTTCTTTAGTTGGCTTCCCTCCACCAATTTTATGTGAGTGAGAAACTAAGACCACATGTGGTTCAGCTTTATATTACGGGGGCTGTGTCTGATTGAGGCCTGTAGTTCCCCAGTGTCTTAATTGGTCAAAACATCCAAGTCACCAATTTAATCCAAGTATTACTAGAGGGAATATTTTCTTTGGAGGGCTCTGAAAGCTCTTGAACTAAGCTACAACCAGTGAAGTCTGTGCTAGTTTTCTAGCTAGAAAAAGCTTCTATTTTATTAACCCTTAATTCATGTGTCTCACAGACTGTTAATATAAAATACCAAGATTATTAGGTTATCTACCAAACACAAACTATTTTTTATTTGTGTTGATAATGAATGTCCTTCTTGGAGAGAAGCGCTCATTTCGTCTTATGATGAGATCATTAGTCAAAACAGGGAATTGCCTCTTAAGCAATTGTTTTTCCTGTAAAGCCACACCTATATTTAAAGGCTGTATCATTACTGAGGACATTTGAGAAGAATGCACTATTTTGACAGAGGTTTCACGAGTAAAATTCTAAATCGAAGATTTTCAGTCAAGTAAAACAACTGAAAAAATAAAGGACATAATTTGGCCATGAATTCAACCACTAGTTTATTAGAATTAGTAGAGTGTAATTAAGACGGTATTTGTGCTTTTGCAAACTCAGCATGTCTGAAGGCAAATGCACACCCCACCCTCAGTGGAGGAGCTTTGGAGCCTTTGGAAGTGAAGCCATAGGAATGTGTGTGAGACATTTCCCAGGATAGGATAGAGTTAGGATCCAGCAACTAGGTGGCCACATCTTTTCTGCACATGCTTACATAGACCGTGTGGTCTGCCCTTGATTTTTTTTTTCAAGTTAAAGTTTAACAATGCTTACTCTAAGGTTACCCTCACTGTTTTTCACTTGTAGATTACTAATGATTCAGTCCTTTCCACTAGAAGGGGGATGACGAGAAAGGTCAAGAGACACAGTTGAGGAATGAGAAAGGACAGAAAGTCATTAAAATTTCAGAGGTTTGGCGCACAGAGATCATGGTACCAGCTGCTGCCACAGAGTCCTGAATACAGAGCTAGGCGCACATGAATTCATCAACTTCAGTGTCTGTTTACATGTGTGATGGTGACTTTTTTGACAAGATCCTTATGAGCTGGGAAGTTCCGCTTAGTGTAGTGAAAAGAATATAGGGCTTATCTTACTCTAGCTGAGACTGCCCCTAATCAACTACAGGAGCAGTAAATGATTAAATTTACCACAGATGACAGATTTTTTTTTTTTTTGGAGACAGAGCCTCAAGCTATCCCCCTGGGTAAAGTGCCATGGCATCACAGCTCATAGCAACCTCCAACTCCTGGGCTCAAGCGAGTCTCCTGCCTCCGCCTCCCAACTAGTTGGGACCACAGGCGCCCGCCACAACGCCCGGCCATTTTTTGGTTGCAGCCATCATTGTTGTTTGGCGGCCCGGGCTGGGGATTCGAACCCGCCGCCTTAGGTGTACGTGGCTGGCGCCTTAGCCGCTTGAGCCACAGGCGCCGAGCCAAAGATGACAGATTTAATCATAAGGTCCATGCTCTGAATATTGGGGCTTTAATAATTTACCGCTCCTTCGTAAGTGATGTATGAGCTTATGTCTATGAATGGTTAGCACGTGAGAAGTTCTGAATAACTTTTGTCTTTCCTACTACACATTTTGCCTTGTTTTGTTGTCACTGCATACTTGTTCATTTTCCATTCTAGGCTCCAGGCTCCTTGAAGCTGTATCACTTCCCACAGAATCCTTAGGCTATAGCACAGCTGGACTCAGTAATTATTATGAGTGAATGTTTGTATAAATAAACTAAGAGACAAAGGAAAATGCTTAATAGAATTGGGAGTATTGTACATTAATCACAAGAAATAACACTGTGTGAAAATAATAGTAAAGGAAGTTCTTGCTAGAAGAATTTTGGAGCATTGTTTTTATGAGTTAAATTAAGAATAGTTCCTTGAAAATGCAATACCTTTAATTAATCAACTGGCATAGACTATCCATTCACATTTAATAATTAAGTAGCATAGGCTCAGTGCCCGTAGCATAATGGTTAGGGTGCCAGCCACATACACCCAGGGTGGCAGGTTCGAATCTGACCAGGCCAGCTAAACAACAATGGCAAATGCAACAACAACAACAAAATAGCCAGGTGTTGTAGTGGGCGCCTGTAGTCCCAGCTACTTGGAAGGCTGAGGCAAGAGAATCTCTTAAGCCCGACAGTTTGAGGTTGCTGTGAGCTGTGATGCCACAGCACTCTACGAGGGCAACATAGTGAGACTCTGTCTCAAAGTAAAAAAAAACTTATGTAATGTAAACTCTTTCAGGTTGCACGATCGTGCTGTGGTCCTGCTATGTTCTTTGTTTCTCACACCGTACCTTGTTTCTCATTCAGCTGGCTGTTATTTCTGATAACATTGTTTATGAGAAGCAGCCATACCCATTTAATAATATAAAGAGTTAACATAACTGATTTAATAGGGCAATTGAAAATTTCCCATTTAGTATTAGGAAAATGTTCACTCTGAAGCCTTGGCATTAAAGTGTTGTTTATCAGCTATCTGAAGAAAAACAGCATTTTCATGACACTGGAAACAGCTTGTGACGTTGCTTTAGTACCTAATTTGTAGGTAAGGAATCCTTGGCTGGTGTTTTTTGCAGGAGAGGAAGCGGGAGTGGGGCGCTCTCCCCTCTGAGTGCGGCCGCGCCTGCAGCCCCCCGCGTGGACGAAAGGAGGCGCTGTGGGTCATTGGCAGCGCCGCTCAGGGTCCTTCTGTTTTGCTTTCTTCCTTTGCAGCCTCTGCCAGTCCGGCGTGTGTGGGCGTCACCCGCGTTCAGTGTGCATGTGTTCAATTTAGGCAGCTATGTTTGAAAACACGGTCTTTTGTGTTTGTTTATTTGCTTTGAAACGCTCATCATTGCTAGAGAGCTCTGTTCCTAACCGCGTGAGGAGAACCCGGCAGTGGCCGCAGTGCGGGGCTGTCAGGTGTCGGTTTCGCTGGAGTTTCTGATCTGTCCCTTAGAAGCTCAGGTCCAGGTCCGCGAGACTAGGCGGCCGATGAAGCACTGTTTATTTTAGCTGGTGAAATGCTATTTTTTTCCCTTCTTCCTTCCCGTTCTGAGAGTATGACATTGAAGGAATCCACCTAACATTTATGCCAGGGTTTTAATGATTTCTGGGCAAAGCATTTTAAGAAAATATTTTTGTGGCTTGGTGTGGAATACATCCTATAATTTCCTGCTGGGGAAACACATGAATCAGGTGGTTATTGGATGCATGTGTTATCCATTTTGCGGCCTTTCTGTAGTTTGATTTTTACATTCTAGCCTGACTACCCTGAGACTCAGGACGCTTCTGAATGAGTGCTCTCCCGTCCCACTCACCTAGCTCTCAACTATAGCGTATGTACTCTAGGTATTTAAATTAACCTTGATGTTGTTCTAGGACAATATTATTGGAAAATTAATTGATAGTCACTGAATCACTTACTGTATTTCAAGACCAAGTAGATAGGACTTTGGATAATTTCTGTCCTTCCCTAATGTACTCGATTGAGAATTTAATACCATTGCATTTTAGATAAACCTTACCAGTCTTTGAATAGTAACGAAATTAACAGTAGTAGCTCATGTTTTATTGGCCTACTGCGCCAATCTTTTGATCGTAAGGTTTATCTTGTAACTCCTCAGGGACTTCTCCTCTTGGTATCCAGACTGCAATTCTGTAGCCCAGTTCGGAAAAATAATTTGCCATTGGTGTCCTATACGGAAATGAATTGCCAGATCAAGCTACATTTTTTTTTGAGATAGAGCCTCACTCTGTCACCCTGGGTAGAGTGCTGTGGTGTTTTCACAGCTCACAGCAACCTCAAACTCCTAAGCTCCAGCTCACCTCAGCCTCCCGAGTAGCCAGGATTATAGTCACCCACCATGTGTCTGGCTAGTTTTTCTATTTTTCATAGACACAGGCTCTCACTCTTGCTAAGGCTAATCTCGAACTCCTGAGCTCAAGAAATCTACTTGCCTTGGTCTCCCAGAGTGCTAGAATTATAGGCGTGAGCCACTGTGTCTGGCCCAAGCTATAGATTTTCAAAGGAAGTTTCCAAAAGCTAATTGTACATTCTTGTATTTCATCTGGATTTTAAAAAAGGTGGCCATGGGGAGAGGATTTGTGAGAATGATTCTGTGGCTGAGCTTTGCTGTGAGTCTTCTCTCTGTGGAGTGTTGGGCCCTCAGTGGAATAACTTGCAGAGAGTGGGGGTATGACTTTTCTGTTATGAGGGTCTAGGGGTCTAGTGCCCAATGCATCCATTGCAAGCTGATGTCATAGACCAGACTGTGACACACAGGAGAGCCTCTAGGGAGGGGCTGCATTCCAGTTGATGGCATGTGGAAAGAGTGTGGGTCTCCTGATGCGTGGAGGTGTTCACCAGGGGTGTTTCCTAAAATGATGGTGTCAAGAGGGTCGGGAACCTCACCTGTTAGAGGCTGTGGGTGCATCACTGGTAGGGAAGCCTGGGGGCCAGAGTGGCTAGCCATAGGAGGGGCCCCTTAGGGAAGGGAGTCTCTCAAAACACTTGAAAATAATTGGTTACGGAAAATAATTGGTTACGGAATTGGTTCTAGCCATCTCCTTGGGAGCAGAACAAAAATCTTTTAAGTATCAAGCAAAAAGGACAAGCAAAAAGCTCACAGTGACATCAGAGAATAAAGTAGAAAAAGAGGCTTGTGGAAGAGAGAAAGAAGCAGCTGGAGTCCACCCTCCACCAGACGGGGGTTGGACCCTGGGTCGAGTGGCCGGAGTCCACCCTCCACAAGACGGGGGTCAGACCCTGGGTCGAGTGGCTGGAGTCCACCCTTCACAAGACGGGGGTCGGACCCTGTGCCAGTTGGGTTGGGTGGGAAGGAGGTTCAGGGGTCTTTCATTCCTGAGTGTTAAGAAAAGTCCCAGGGCCTGTAGTCTCATCCTGCGAGCAGGTGAAGGGCTACTCCAGCTGAGCAGATCCAGAGGGACCACGGGACAACATGCGTGGCTGGGACATGCCTGGAGTCCTGAAGGTCTGGGTGCCTAATCTGCTGGACAGCCTCGGCCCCCATGTCCACACTTGACACTTGACCAGCAGGATTGGTCCTCAGTGGGGAAGCATGAGGGCAGCGCTTCCCTCCCCAGCCTCGGCCCCCATGTCCACACTTGACCAGCGGGATTTGTCCTCAGTGGGGAAGCATGAGGACAGGGCTTTCCCTTGTGTTACACTCTGGGAGTCCTCCCCCCACCTCGCCTTTTTAAATAATCTTTCAGTGTTTTGCAAAGTTCCAGGGAAGATCTTTTATGGTTTTTCTTAGTACCTTCTTTATTTCAGTCTCTCAGAGCTGAGCCAGGGACAGATGTGAGAAACTCCTGCCACACGAATACTCACCCTGCTCATCTCTGATACCTGAGCCTTGTTTGTTCCTGGAGAATTCTTCTGTGAAAGAAACTGCTGTTTACCACATACGCCCGCAAGTGTGCTGAACCCCGGTGGGGGTCCCAGCATAAGCAAGTGACCAGCACCGTCATATATAGATTTTGGGAGGCCTCCAGTGGGGGGTCCGCTGCCTGGATGTGCCTGCAGAATTCTCAGATCCAACGTGTGAACTCTAAATAGCAGTGGGGACTAGCTACTGCTTTACTGTTTGTTTTTTTTAGAGACGAGTCTCACTTTGTTGCCCTTGGTAGAGTCCTGTGGCATCACAGCTCACAGCAACCTCCAGCTCCTGGGCTTAGGAGATTCTCTTGCCTCAGCCTACCAGTAGCTGGGACTACAGGCACCCACCACAGCGCCTGGCTATTTTTTGTTGCGGTTTGACCAGGGCTGGGTTGCTGCTCATCTGACTCTGCTCTTCTGGGTTTGCTGACATATTCCTGTCCATTTAGTAGATGTATAATGTGAGGCCCAGTACTTGCCTGAGATGCACAGCTAGTCAATAATACAGCAAGTGAAGTAACTTGGAACACGCTTGGCTGCAAGTAGCAGGAAACTCAGCTGACAGCGGCTAGAATCGGGTTCACTGACCTCTTAAAAGGAGCAATTTGGCGGCAGGTAGCAGGGGTGATGCCTGTCGGAGCCCAGACCCTTCACTCTCCCTTCTTACCATCCTTAGGATGTGACCCTCATCCTCACACTTGTCACAAGGCAATGGTTGCTTTATGGCAGTCGTACTATCTGGCATCAGGTATAGGCAGGAGGAAGATAGGTGGGTTGGAGGAAAAAAAGTCAGTTTATGCCTCTTAAAAAGCTTTGCTGCAAGGGGCCAGGTGCAGTGGCTCATACCTGTAATCCTAGCACTCTGGGAGGCCAAGGCCGGTGGATTGCTTGAGCTCAGGAGTTGGAGATCAGCCTGAGCCAGAGCGAGAACCCATCTCTAAAAAAAATAGCCAGGTGTTGTGGTGGGCACCTGGAGTCCCAACTACCTGGGAGGCTGAGGCAAGAGAATTACTTGAGCCCAAGATTTGAGGTTGCTGTGAACTATGACGCCATGGCACTATACCAGGGGCAACAAAATGAGACTCTGTCTCATAAAAAAAAACAAAAGCTTTGCAAGAAACCTCACCAGGTAAATCCTGCCATTACAGGGCCAGTGATGGTTACAAACAGGACTGGGGAAGTATTTTAACTGGACACATTGGCAGGTCCAGTGGAGCTCAGTAGGACATGTGGGGTGTCTTTCTAGTGTCTGTCCCCTACTCATTCTACTGTACTACGACGATATTTTCTGAATGGCTGTCCCTTTGGCCCCAGTTTGGCCAGTGACTACCAAATTGTTCAGTAAACAAATTACGCTTTTCTATATTGTGTGTACATTTAATAAGCTTTCGTTTTGGCATTTTCTATAATTATTCCTCTGTTTACCGTTGTATGCTGTTTGCTCTCTTGACATCTGTTGATTATTATAATTTTTTTTTCTTTTTGAGACAGTCTCATTATGTCGCCCTCCATAGAGTACTGTGGTGTCATAGCTCACAGCAACCTCAAACTCTTGGGCATAAGCGATTCTCTTGCCTCAGCCTCCCAAGTAGCTGGGACTACAGGTGCCTGCCACAACACCTGGCTATTTTTTTTGGTGCAGTTGTCGTCGTTTAGTAGGCCCAGGCTGGGTTCGAACCCACCATCCTTGGTGCATGTGGCCAGCACTGTAACTACTGTGCTATGGGCGCCGAGCCTATAAATTGTTTTTAAAATCTCCTAACTACTAAGGATACCTTGATAGTACATCAAATTAACAAATCAGTTATTTCTTCACTTTGAAGTTTCTTTTCTTTTTTTTTTTTTTTTGAGACGGAGCCTCAAGCTATCCCCCTGGGTAGGGTGCCATAGCATCACAGCTCATAGCAACCTCCAACTCCTGGGTTCAAGCGAGTCTCCTGCCTCCACCTCCCAACTAGTTGGGACCACAGGCGCCTGCCACAACACCCGGCCATTTTTTGGTTGCAGCCATCATTGTTGTTTGGTGGGCCCAGGCTGGGGATTCGAACCCGCCACCTTAGGTGTACGTGGCTGGCGCCTTAGCCGCTTGAGCCACAGGCGCCGAGCCTTGAAGTTTATTTTCAACAAAATTCATGCAATATAGATTTATAAGATATTGATAATAAGTAACTTTGGTGATAGGACTAATTCCTGGAGTTCAAACTTTGGTGCCTTTAGCTAGGGCAGAATTCTGATCAACACAACATATTTCTGACTAGACATGGTGGCTCATGCCTATAATCTCAGCACTCTGGGAGGCTGAGCTAGGAGTATTGTCTGAGGCCATGAGTTCAAGACCAAATTAGACAACATAGGGAAACCTTGTATCTACCAAAAAAAAAAAAAAAATTAGCCAGACATGGTAATGGGTCCCTATAGTCTAAGATACTTGGGAGGCTGAGGCAGGGGCACTGGTTGAGTCCAGGAATTCAAGGTCACAGTGAGCTATGATTAGGCTACTGCACTTCAGCCTGGCCAACAGTGCACAACTCTGTCTCTAAGAAAAAGAAAGAATAAATAAATAATAGATAAACAAATAAACTACATACTTTGGATTATCCAAATAGAATAATAACAATATTCACAGTATTAATAGTATGTTAGTCAGAACTAGAGCGATAAGAGATTCCATGGTCTAATTACTTTGAGAAACCTTTGGTCAAGTCGCTTTTATTTGGAACTAGAGTGTATCTGAATTTTAAATATGCAGGTGCATGTCTCCCCAAGAGGAGTCCATTTTCCAAGCTAGACCAGCATTGTACTGAATGCTCTTTGGAAAAGGCTCCTTGTGGGGCCAGCACCAAATTCAGGAAGGCAGTAAGTTAAAAACACCAATTTGGAAAAGGAGACCTACCATGCCATTTAAGATGAACATTGGCAGCCCGTGACTGTAATTGGAGTGTTTGCTTTGGAGAGGACACACTTTGTTTGTTCCCGGTGAGCTCTTGTGTGACGGCATGATCATAGCGTGGCCTCTCAGAGCCGGGCGTCAGCCTCACCTGAGTGCCTGCTGGAGACGCAGAATATCAAGCTTGCTGCAGACCTGCTGAACAAGGGCCTGCGTGTACGAGACCCCCAGGGGTTCCTTGCACACATTTTTGCCGGAAGGCCCCTCATCTAGGGAATAACGCCTCAGATCGTCTCTGATGCCAACATTCTTGTCAGACTGTTGCTTGGGTAGAATTTCAGCGTTGGTGAGCAGAGACTGCACCAGTTATCTTAGTGCCAGCTGTGATAACAGTGTCATCCAGAGGACCGTCATCTGGCATTGCTGGGAAGTGGAGGACAGAGGGCAATTTGTCAGCTCTGGTCAGGTCAATGTCTTGCTCACAAAAACCTTGGTGGGCAGCATGAGTTACTATTTGGGAACCAAAGGGAAGAAAGCAGAGGAAAATATTATTCTAGGAACATATTTTTTCTCCCTTCTTAAAATACCACGAGTAATGTATGGGGTAAGGGAAAGAGGGGGAATGGGTCATACTTTAAACATTTTCTAATGATAACTAGACCCAATTTCATAAAGTGTTTGCAAATTATGTTGGAATTTTCTGCACTTGGATGTTGGATTCTTATCAGCTGTGGTGGAACCCTTTCTCCACCATGTTCTAGTCATGTGAACTTGGATACATTACCAAAGCACCTGTAGCCTAAATTTCCATGTGTGTGAACTGAGGCCATTGACCCCTACCTCGCAGTCGGCAGGATTAAGTGGGAGGTGGATCCTGTAAGGCAGGGATTTTCTACCCTGTGACATGAGAGGATCTTAGGTGTGCCTCAGAAATATTTAAATATCATTAGCTAAATTATTTTCAAAAGAACCAAAACACAGAAAGTATATATTTTTAAACTCTTTTATTTGACCAACAGTTTAATCAAAGTGTGCCACGGAAATTTAACCATAGGTTCAAGAGATAAAAAAGGTTGAAAAACACTTCTGGGTAGCTCAGTTTACTCCTGTCGGTGTTCTCATAAATACCATCGATTGATTATTGAACAAGGTTTGCTTACACGATTTCTGAGTTTCTGAAACAAAACTGTTCAAGAAGAATGTATGAAATATGAAACTTCTTTAACAAAAACACAGGACTGATTTATTTGACTTAAAAGGATTCATCCACATCTCTACATCATTAGGGTATAGCATGGTACTAAACAATTAATAGGGTTTCTGTGGGGGCAGAGGGGTGTCAAGAAGATATCAGATAAAGCAGTTTATACGTGACTCCCCAGTGTTCTGTAAGCACAGATGGCCTTGGTTGGGGGCACTCGTATTCCCACCAACCGGGCTGCTGCTATGGAAGATTTTGTTCTGGCTATTTTTGCTGTTCTTGCTGGGGGCGGCTTGGGAATCCCTGGTCTCTGCCATCTTGGTGCCAGGGCACGATCGCCTATAGATGGCTTTCTGCTTTTTCTGATTCACTGGGAAAGGAAGGAAAGATGCATTCCCAGCTTAAATAGTTGTACTATAAGGGTTTAAATATACCAGAGCTAATTTGGGCACATGACAAATATATTACTTCAATGGGAAAATGTATTCTACGCCTCCTTTGCCCTAACCATACCTTAAGATAAAAACTGATGTGATGTGAATTATTAGAACAAAATCCAATTAGAAACTTAAGAATTTCTTTATGTAATTGGTCAAATAGGCCACTTAGGAATTTGAACTTTAGTGGACTTGGAAGTTGGTCTTCTTTTTTTTTTTTTTAAATCAAGTCTCAAGCTGTCTCCCTGGGTAGAGTGCCATGGCGTCATAGCTCACAGCAACATCCAACTCTTGGGCTCAAGCAATCCTCCTGCCTCAGTTTTTCTATTTTTAGTAGAGACGGGATCTCGCTTTTTTGCTTAGGCTGGTCTTGAACTCATAAGCTCAGGCAATCCACTTGCCTCGGCCTCCCAGAGCGCTGGGATGACAGGCAGAAGTTGGTCTCTTGCATCCATGGGGTTCGTTTCCCTTTGTGCAGTACCAGTATGTCCTGGAATGTCACCCTGTCTGCCCACACCCATTGTGGGATCTGGCTGCTCCAGTCAGAGATGCTCTGTGCACCCGGGCCGAGGCCACATGACACAGGGCGTCTGTGTCAGGCTCATGACCTTACCTGACAGAGTGGGGCACATGGCAAGGGTTTGGTGGGAATCTGAGAGCAGTTAGATGGGGCTGACGTTCTGGGCCAGGGAGCAGAGAGGCTGAAAGAACTTACATCTTTGATGGTATCTTCTAATTTCTGGATTAGCCAGATCTGAAGCTTTCCAACCAGTTTGTGTGAACCAATGTATTTGTTTTGTTTAAACCACTTTACACTGGATTTTCTCCTCGCCACTAAAAACTTCCTATTGTACACACAAATCGGAATAAAGTCCTCCTAACGGGGTGTGTGGACAGAATCTTCTAAGGTCTTGTTATGTGAAGGTCATGGATTCTCTTTTGACTGGAAAGTTCCGTTAAGAGTTCGTTTACCAGAAAGACAAAGTTTTGAGCATTGCACTGACTCTGCAGTTTATTATTTCTTACAGGTTATTGATTATATTCATTTACTGGTTAAATTCCCTTTCTCTTTCCCGTCATTTGTATCTTGAAAAAGTTAGCTGGCCCAGATGTGGTGCCCTGCTGGGCACTGTGGTGGCACGGGATGTGGAATGGAAGGACGCACACTTGTTGGAAAACAAATGTCTTTTACTTAAAAAAAAAAAAAAAAAAGAAGGCTGAACATAAATCCAAGTAATTAATTGGTCCTGAAATACGACGTGGGAGGATTCCAGTACGCTGAGCAGCAAGCTGGACCCTTTTTCAGTGGGCAGGAGACCAGGAGGGAAGACTGCGTTGGCATCACAGCTGACTAGAGTGTGGGTTTTGTAGTTGTAAAAACAGGCTGCTAACAAAAATCTAACTCTGTGTTTTTGCATATTGCCACATCCCAAGTTTTCTGGATTTGGACTGGTTTGGCCAAAGGTCATTGATGTTTTATCTCTGCTGTGAAGCTCAACATTGAAAATGGAGTTATCATCCAGAATTGAAACTGAGGTTTGCACATTGTGGTTGACACAAGTACGACCAACTTGTGCTAAAAGTCCTCAGCTTTAGGGAGTTCTAATTCTTTATTAGAGAATGCTGCGTCATCCTACTGAGTGTCTTGTAACTGTGCTGTCCGGTATTTTAAGAAGAAATGGATAGTATTCTGGTTTTCCAATGTTGTGTAACAGAGCAACCCAAATATTAATGTCTTGAAACAAGGTCATTTATTTTTCTCATGAATCTGCAGTTTGTGCAGGGCTCTGCAGGGTAGCTCGTCACTGTTCACATGGTGTCAGCTGGGGTGGCTCAGAGGCTGGAGCCGCAGTCGTCTGAGGGCTCCAGATGATTCACATGACTTCTGCTTGGGGCTAGAAAGATTCAGACAATGAGAACATGACCTTGGGTTCTTTGGGGATCTTTCTCCACGTAATCCCTCTAGCATGATCCTTGAGGGCAGCCTTCTTACCTGTAGAATAAGGACTTCCAAGGCTCATGCCACAGGAGCTGTGTCACCTCTTTTGACTTAGCCTGTGAACTC
>CAUYQV010101334.1:0-17932 GCA_963574575.1 Galagoides demidoff
GTTTTTTTTTGTTTTTTTTTTTTTGAGACGGAGCCTCAAGCTGTCCCCCTGGGTAGAGTGCCATGGCATCACAGCTCATAGCAACCTCCAACTCCTGGGCTCAAGCGAGTCTCCTGCCTCCGCCTCCCAAGTAGCTGGGACCACAGTCACCCGCCACAACACCCGGCCATTTTTTGGTTGCAGCCATCATTGTTGTTTGGCAGGCCCGGGCTGGGGATGCGAACACACCACCTTAGGTGTACATGACTGGCGCCTTAGCCGATTGAGCCACAGGCGCCGAGCCATAATGTCAGTTTTTTGAGATTCATTTTAAGCTTTTATAAAGTGAGTCTGGATAGTCTTTAATCTAGAGCTAGTTTTAATTCACTAATAAAGCCTAACCTGTTCGAGTCTTTATTAAAAGCCATGAACAGACATGCACATGTGCACACATGCACACACAGTTTGCACAATAAATTCTTTCAATTTGACGATTGGGACTTGAATTATTCCCAGATCTCTCGGAGTTATGACATAGATATCCACTAATTACTTTCTTTCCTGCAGTTGTTCTTTGCAGGTCCCTTAAAGCTTTACCCTATGAATGACAGACTGGTACTCAGAGAAAGATATAATGACACTGTCTCTGTTTTGTTCCCTGCTGTTTAGAATTCTGCCCTACAAATCCTTCTAGAAACTTCTGAATCTCAAACCTTCAAGCTTTGTTTCCTTAATTTCAACTTCAAACTATGATACATTTAACCTTCTCTACCTGTGGTTGAAAAATCAACTCCAGTTAGAAAATAAGAATTAATACAATGTTTACTTTGCTTTTTCCTTCTACTTAGTCCAAAAAAAAAAGCAAATTACACAGCAGTAATTCTGCATGGGTGATAACAGAATTTTTGCCAAAATCTACAAATTAGTTTTTCAGTTGTCAACAATTTTTAAAAGAAAAGTTTTTCTGAATTTTTCAAAAGTTTATAAATTTTGAATGAACAAGATGTTTTCTTTATAGACAAGATAAGTCAATTTTAATCTTGGTAGTATAAAAAAATCTCAGTTCTGTAATTTTAAATTATTCTCATTGTATAATCTCATTATCAATATCAATATGTTTCTTTTAAAGACCTGAAGGCCTTTTATGAATTATGTCATTCACTATATTTTTCTGAAAAAAAATAATGATGCATGAGAATAAACCAAATTATTTTTGCTATAAGTACTATAGAAATTAGTCAAGAAATAGCTCTCAAATCTTTTTAGAACCCTCATTACTTCATCCACCTATGCATCCAACAAACATTTGTTATGCATGTTCTGTGTGTCAAACTTTTTGATTAATAATATCTAGTGTCACTCCTGAGACTTAGGTTTACTTTGTACTTCTACTTTTATTAGTCTTCTAAGAAATGGGCTCAATTTGCCACTTTCCGCTATGCTGCAAATCCTCCAAGTGCTGTGTGACCATTTCCCAGTAAGAAAAACCATTACATTGGCCACGATATTCCCACTTCTGTCCTGCATTGTTTTCCTGAAGGCAAACACAAATGCTAGGTTTGCTTTACTATTAAGAAAACTGCATGAATTCTTTTTTCAATGAAGAAGTTGTACAGTTTGACTATTTTACAGAGTGATTAAAGAAGGCTTGAATTAGTTACCATGGGGAATAATTTATATTTCCTTTCTTATTGATTCTCTGTTATGAAATCCAGAAAGTAAAAATACTTATTTTCTCAAACTCCCTTAGAGCTATGTCTTGTCTTAGACATGGACAATGAAATGTAAAGAAAAGTTCTAGAGTGGCACTTATAGGAAAATTTGTAAAAGTAAAGCATACTTTTGGGAATTTCAACCTTTGCTTCACTGATTTTTTTGGTTGATTTCCTTTGTGTTTTGGATGTAGATGTGATGCCTGGCGTGTGACAGCCATTTTATAACCATGAAGTAACAAGCATCAAGACGTCGTCCATACGTCACTGATGATGGGTAGACATATAATGCAGTCAGGGTCCGTGACCAGAGAACTGGAACAGCGACACTTTGAGGGGTTACCCTTATCTGAGCTTCTTCTAATGTTAGATAAATAATTATTCCAGCCACCATCAGTTATATTTCCTTTGCTTTCAGTAAAATGGAATTTCTATTTTACTCAAATAAATTCTCCACTTCACAATTTACTTTATTTATTAACAGAAAACCCTGTTGGAACATTTCTTCTGAAAATAGAAATATGCCCAAACCCCCACTCCAAGGAAAAATAAGTTTATCAATTCCTTAAATTAGAAGGAGGCATTTAGGACAAAAGAATAGGTGGGTAACTCCATTTTTTCACTGACCCTTTAACAAGCCCAAAGAATGATACTCTTGGTGTCTTCCAATAATGTATATTTTTCTAGACTACTATTAAATAATGTCTATAAAAATTTATTCTAACTTTAGTTAAATAGTTACTGCCTATGTTCTTAGAGTTTAACATACCTGAAATGGAGACAGTATAATATTGCTCTTTTAATTAGCTACCTTTTTAAATTTAAGTTAACAAATTAAGGAAGAAGAGAATTTTTAAAAAGTTTATGTTAAACATGAAGAACTGTCAAAGGAAATGATGAGCCATCATCTTTATTTCATTAATTAGAGACTCTGTCTGAATGACTGGCTCCCAGATTATACGTCTTAGTTTGAATTAACGCTCTGATATTTACTAGCTATGTGATCTAGGCAAGGGGCCAAATTTCACAGGTTGATTTATTTTTCCTTAAAATGGAGATACAATGTAAGATTATGGGAATTAAATGAAGCAGTATGTGTTTATGTTCACTGTCTGAAACAGATAACATCTTAATACATGATCACTGTTGTTCCTTTTAGTGTTAATTATTATTCAGCAACTCAGATCGTGACATACTCTGTTAGTTCAAATCACTTTAATAATGTATATTAGTTATCATGGATGTCTTGGGAAAAATTACATTATCCCACAAAAAACCTGCCATTCCATATACACAGAATTTGTTTAGCACCAACAAGTTATGAACTGCTTAGCCATGTGGACACATTTTGAGAAATAAATTGTTAAACAATTTTGTCATTGTGCTGATTGTGTACTTACACAATCTGGATGGTGTAGCCTACTACACATTTAGGTCGTATGCTCGGCTCATTGTTCCCAGGCTATAAATTTGTATAGCATGTTACTGTACTGAATCCTGCAGGCAATTGAAACACAATCGTAAGTACTTACATATTTAAGCATATCTAAACATAGGAAACATACAGTAAAAATAGCTGAAACGTTTAAAAAACAGTATACTTGTATCGGGCACTTACTATGAATAGAGCCTGCAGACTGGAAATTTCTCTGGGTGAGTCCGTGAGTGAGTGGAGAGTGAGTGGGAAGGCCCAGGACATTATTGTATATTACTGTTGACTTTACAAACACTGTACCCTTGGGCTATGCTGAGTTGATTAAAAATATTTTTCATTTTCTGTTTTTTTTTTTTATTAAGTCATTTGTACATAGATCATGAATACAGGTATGCCTTTGTGGGATTCAATGTGTTGATTATTTGTACAAATTGTAATGCTTACATTCTACTAATTAACATAGTCTTCACCTCATTTACCCAATTACAGTGTTAAGACATTTCTTCAGTAATAAATTAATAAATAAATAAATTAATTAAATTAACCTTAGCTAAATGTAACTTATTTACTTTACAAACTTGGAACATGTTAAACTTTTTGACTTTTAGCAACATTTAGCTTAGAACACAAACATGTTGTATAGCCAAACAAAATTTTTTTTTCTTTATATCTTTATTCTACCTATGTAAGCTGTTTCCTATTTTTAATGTTTGCAATTTTACTTTTAAAATATTATTATTAAAAACTGAGATACATTAGTCTAAGCCTAAGCGGGGTCAGGATCATTGATATCCCCATCTTCCACCTCCTCACCTTGTCCCTCTGTAAGGGCCTCGGGCACTTCCAGGCACAGAGCTGTCATCTCCTAGGATAGCAATGCATTCCTCTGGAATACCTCCTGAAGGATCTCCTTGGGAGTGTTTTACGGTTAGCTATTTTTTAAAAAATAAGTGAAGGAGTATACTTTAAAGGAACTATACAAGGTATAATTCAGTAAGTACGTAAACCATTAACCCAGCAGTTTAGTATTATTATCAAGTATTATGTCCTAAACATAATGACATGTGCTGTGATATGCTTTTATAAAACTGGCAGCAGAATAGGTTTGGTTACATAAGCATCACCCCAAACACATAAGTAAATGTATTTTGCTATGACATTATAATACTAAGCAATAGATAATTTCCAGCTCTGCTATAAGCTCATGGGGCCACCATTGTATATGTGGCCTGTCCATGATTAAAATGTCATTGTGGACCACACGTCTATATTTACTAATAAGAAGTTAATCACACTATTGTAAATGAAATGCTCAAAATTAAACATAAATCAATAAGTATCAACATATATGTAGGATATGAACCATAAACACAGCCTCCACTAATCTGATCCTGATTGTGTGTACATCATCCAATCATTTCTAAGAATTTATTTTTTCATAAAATGAGAGATGGAATTCAAAATCAGGCCATGTGAAGAGTTTCATAAGAAATCTTAATATCAGTCCATTATCCAGACATGGAGAGTCAAATGCAGTAACATTACAAAGAGGCTTGAACTTGCATATTTAAAGATTTTGTGTTATTATATTAGGGCCAATATAAAAAGTATCTCAACCTGGATGGCTTAAACAACAGACATTTATTTTGTTGTGATTCTGAAGGATTTAAGTCTAAGATCAAGATGTCAGTGGAGCTGGCTTCCTTTCAGGCTCTCCCCTTGGCCTGTAGATAGCTATCTCCTCCTGTGTCTTCAGAGGATCTTCCCGCCATACGTTCTTTGTCCTAATCTCCTTTTCTTATAAGGATATCAGTCATATTGGATTAAGGCCCACCCCAAGGACCTCATTTTAACATAATTACCTCTCTAAAGATCCTGTCTCCAAATACAGTCACATTATTAGGAACCAGGTATTAGGACACCAATATATGAATTTAAGGGAATGCAATTCAGCCATAAATGTGGATAGATTCTATTATGAGATAGTGGATACGAGATGGAGCCTTCCCTAAGTTGATGTATTCAGAACCTTTATCCATAAAGTTATTTAAAAATCATATACTAATTCAAATGGCTTTCTTATTGTAAAAAAATAAGGCACTGGTACCATAATAATTGATGGATTTCTTTTGAAAGTATCTAACAGCTTATTTAAAAAATCCTTTTCAGTCTAATTTTCAAATTAATGCTTTAAAGCTTTAAGAACATCCTATTCTCTCTGCATAGTCAGCAAACCAAATTGTGGCTTACGTAGCTGGAAACACCTGTTTGAAACTTATACAAAGCAGAAACATTTGGATATATAGAGCTAACGGAAATCATGGAACCTTATGGATTTATTATTTATTTTCTTGGAAATGAAAGGGCAACTTTTTAAAAACTAAATCCCTAATCACAACCTCGCCACTGTTATATATTTTGCTGAATAATTTTTCTCATCCCATCTTTGAAAATGTGATTTTGGAAAATTTCAATTTGTCATAATTATAATATTATCATCTGGCTACTAGAGGAATTACTTTTAGCTGATGGAAATATTTATGATAATTGATTGTATGCCAGTTCATGTAGATATACCCTGTGAGAAAGCCATTGAAAGCACAATGTTTATTTTCCTTGTTTAATGTGCCATAGTGTTTCAACAATTGCAACGCTGGGGAAAAAAAAAAGAAAAAGAATAATGTTTGATGGGGCACAGGGAACTGTTCCCCAGAGGCTCACGAAGAACAGCGTGTGATAACTTCCAAGTATTTGAATAATAGAGAGATTTTCGTTGATGTCTGCATAGCTGTAATACAAATTTAGGCAAAAATAAAAAGAAATACAGAAACATTCTAGAGTCTTTGAATCTATTTTCCCTAGTATGTATTTTTCCTAAAAGTCATTTCCTTCTCCTGGATATTTATTATGCACCATTATGAATACCTATTTATTGCATAAATATATTTCTCTTTATGAGTTTTCATATTAGCTCGTTATAGAACAAAGCAGGCAATTTTGCCCCTCTTTTTTTTTTTCATTTCCAGTGGTTTATGTTTTCAATAGATGAATTAGAAAATCTCAGGAAATTGGTTACTGAAAATCGAAATGGGAATGGCAGAATCTATTCTGAAACCCGCCTTTTGGTGTTTACCTCAAAGTGCACTTCTATGTGTTTGCTTGATTTACATTTAGCAATATCTAAGTGCAAATAGTAATCATACACCAGAGTAAACGGGACCGTATGCAATTGCTTCCTCCGTTTCTTCAATTGCAGTTGCAATCCCATAGATTCCAATCTTGACAGGTAGCATAATTAGAAAATTCTCTTTGTCTTATTAAATGTGACTCTTCTCAATAGAATTCACTTCATTGCCAGCAAAGAACAGAAAATATACTTCAAATCTAAAATGGGAAATCAAGGGGGACTGTTTTATTTTTATCTGTCTTTGTGCAAGCGACATTATTATCAAAGGATATTGTAATGCTGAAAATGTACTTTGGGGATTTAAATCACGCATTAGCCTGGAAAGCAAAAAGTGCTGTAGGGCCCGTGCAATATATTTTCTCATTAATCTGATTGAAAGATTATCCTTCCTATAGCTATGAAAAGTCTAATACTCATATATCCATCTTCTCTGCTAGTAAAATTCAGCTTTGTGCCAAGTCATTGTGTGTTGTGTCAGGGGTCCGCCACTTCTTTTTTCTCTCAGCATAAGCCCATCTGTATTAAAATAAATTCAGAGCAGGCCGCCATTTCATGCACACATTTTGATTATTTCATAAGCTGCTGTGGAAAATGGAAGTCTCAGCAAGTCATGCAGCTTCCTGGTAACGTAATGCTGTCATTACCTCAGTGGTCATGTGAAGAAGTTTAGCTATCCTGTCTTTGACAAATGTTCAGTGAATCAAAACAAGGCATTTAAATGAAATGCAGATATGAATGTGCCATTATTGCAATCACAACTCCGGCTTCTAAATTATCTGATATGAATATATACACTTTCCGTGTAACCTGACATTTATAATACATAACTAACCCTGCCTTTCCTCTCTCTCCACCCACCCGGCCTCCTTTTTTCTGCATCATCCTTCAGACTCGGAATGAAGGAAGGTATTGTGATCAGAGGCTGCTTGCAATAATTGAAGACACCCTTGATGATTTCGTGCAATCAGAGTGGCACATTATTTGCGATGAAAATTAAGTGAAGCAACAGCAGATGTATGGGTCGCCTTGCCATAGTCCATGCCTTTACAGAAGATTAGCAAATCCGTGTGAATAAGCCCCATCAAAAGAAAACCTCCACCACTTACACACTTTTCCACATAGGACACTCACTGAAAATTGTGTGTAACCTTGGGAGTAACTTGCAGCGCTTTGTGATTTGAATGAAACTATGGAAAATATCTTAAGCTAAATGATTCCTATTCAAAGTACTTTGAGTGCTGATACCGAGAACAGTATAGATGGCTCCAGCCATAACTGTCACACAGATAATATTCTTTTATGCCTCAAGACACTAAGATGGTGCTGTAGATAAGCAACAGAAATAAGCTGCCACCATCGCTAATCTGCAGCTTGGAAACACTATTGCTTTTGCATGGTTAAGAGAAGGTAAAAATCACCTATCGGCATAATAGAAAAGACATTGTAAAAGTGAACAGGAGCTGGGAGAATTAATGCTTTCATATTTATTTGTAATCCATATGCAGCATGCATCAAATCGTCCATATCCTATTTTATGTGTTTGTGGATGACAATTGGAAATGCAAAATGAGCTGGGGCCTTCACGTTCCCTGGGGACATTTTTGCTAATGTAGTGAAATGAAAATCTAAGGAGTATTTGGCTTTTGTGTTCCCTTCAGAGGTTAACTTTGGAGATCTTAAGTGTGTTCTTACGGACGGATTTGTAACATGGGTAGCAGATCAGAGTGTATTATGATATTCAGATGCAACACCCAAGCAGTATTAAAAAAATGCTGTCTCTATTTTTCTCACTCGGCAAATATTGCTTGAGGGTTTTTTTACATGGGTAAAATTGAATTTTACATTTCCATTGCATAATGTGACTTATCAACCACTTTCTGTATGTGTGAGCCTGGGGTTTGGTTAGCACAAATCATAAGCAAAGGTTGATGAGCACCTCGTATAAAGCTAGGATACTAGATCCATAAAAAGCACGTAATTAGTTTTATGTCTGGAACTACATTTTTGGGGGAAATATATCATTTCCTATCCGAACACAATGCATCTATGCTGGTAAGAAAAATAATAATCCACGCTACCATTCATACAGAAAAGACCATCAAAACAAATTTTGAAATACCTAAGTTCTTTATTCTTCCTTAATTTAAATAGTTGTTTTTCATGTTCAGTTTGGAATCTCTAATCATAAATCCTTTCCTGTGAAAAAGCCATCTGATAATCAAGACACAGGGAAATAGCAAAAATGATGATAAACCACAGATCATTAGAACCAAACCTTACAATGAAATCACGTTCAGATGATTTTTGTAAGAATTAAATACTTTCCAGGAAAAAGAGAAGTTTTACTTGAAAATAGAGAGCAAGACACATAATTTTTTTTTAATCAAACCCAAGAACTATCAATACTAATCTGCTAATTTGTGCCCCAATATACAGTCCCATTGTTGGGACCAAAACACAATGCATTCAGGAAGCTATTAAACACACAGCAGTATTTGAAATCGAACCACAGTAACTTGTTATGGCATGCTGACATTATTGGTTCTTGTATATAGTTACATAATGATCTCCGAAGCCAGCTTTAAAAACTGTTCTATAAAACCAGTTAACAGATGTCAAAGTCAGACTACGGAGTCAACTTTCTAAAAAGGCTTTTTCCAATTAAAAATAAATAAATAAAATGTTATAATTACACTTGATCTTAGCCAAAAGGCCGAGAAGCGATAAAAATGTTATAATTGATTCTCTCTCAGAAAGAACTCTTTGGCATGGTGGAACTCTTTTGCTTTTATTTCTAATTTGTTATAGATGTCATTGTCCTATGATCTCGGAACTAACAAACATGCACCCCTGAAGTTGCCGATGCTTTAGGAAAAACACCATTTTTGTTATAATTTTTTTCTGTCTGGACTACTAATACAGACTATACTGTTTTCTGCATAAAAGTTCATATTTTTCTAGAGAAGATCTGAATTATTTCAAATATGCCAAAGATAATAGAACCAGAAATGATTTTCCAGAACATTTTCCCTACTTTTTATACATGTATTATGTTATATCTTTTGAAATAATAGAATCTGTTGTGACTTCATCTGACAATATAAAAGAACACAACAGTGTTGACATCCGGTCGCATTGCGGAGAGGCATTTTGGATAATTATTTTCTTACCCCTAATAAACAGTTTGGCCTCCAAGTACACTATTTTAAAAGTAAAAATAAATGATATTGTATTGCAAATAATTAAACATTTTTTTTCTTTCGAATTTCTCTTTGAAAACAGTGTACAGAGAGAAGAGAAGAGAAGAGAATCATTTCCCAGCATGTGTGTATGTCCCAAATAAAGAAGATGGCATCTAGAAAATGGAATTGCTCTATAACAAACCCAGCTTTTTGTTCTGTGAAAGCCCTTGCTTTTGTAATTGTAAATGAAGCTGTTTCATCTGGTTTATATGCGGCCATACCCCCTTGTTGCAGCTTAGGGCAATACAAATGATTAGTTGCCTGATTCCAGATTCATATAGGCTCAACTACGAGAACTAGACTCTGGCATTTAAATGACTGAAGTGATGTGAAGCCATAAACCATTCCACACCATTTATACAAATGGAATCGGCCAGGCACTTCATCAAATCTCCTATAGCAGGGAATAGCCCACTATTAGCTTCATGCAATTTTTTGAACTCTCCCAAAACCTTGGGGTGCATTTTATGTTAATTTTTATTCTTAAAATGTTCTAATACCAGGTGCTCCCCCAAACAATATTTTCAGATCACAATCTGAAGTGGTCAAGACTCCATGTTTCTTTCAGTCGCTCTTCAGGAAAGAGGACTCTCTAAGAAATACCTCCCTCAAAGGAAATCATCATTTCCTATAAATTAAGGTTCTGAGGAGTTAGCCTGGAATATAAATGTGTGGAAGTCTACTGACCTCAAAAGTTAGCATTTGCATATAAAATCAATTATTCTATTTTAGGTGGAAATCAAAATTACCTGCTTTACTGGTTCAACATATGCAAATCAATTAATATGATACGTATGTCAACAGAACAAAATCAAAACAATATGATCATTTCAATTGATGCTAAAAACGTATTTGATAAAGCTTAACATCACTTCATGATAAAATCTCTCAAAAACTGAGTATAGACAAAACTTACCTCAATATGACAAAAGCTATATATGACAGACATATAGCTAGTATCATACTGAGTGGGGAAAAACTGAAAGCTTCTAAGATCTAGAAGACAAGGACACTCATGCTCACTACTGTTATTCAATATAGTTCTAGAAGTTCTAGCAAGCAACTAGGCAAGAGAAAGAAGTAAAAAGCATCTAAATTGGAAAAGAAGAAGTTGAATTATTCTTACTTGAGGTGATTTGGTCTTATATCTACAGAAAATGCAGATGCCACCCCAGAACTATTAGAATTGATAAACAAATTCAGTCAAGTTTTAGGACACAAAATTAACATACAAAGATCAGTAGTATTTCTATGTGCCAACAGTAGGCAATCTGAAAAAGAAATCAAGAAAGTAACCTCATTTACAGTAGCTCTAAATAAAATAAAATTAACAGAAAAACTTAAGGAAATGAAAAAATCTATCCAATAAAAACTATAAAACATGGATGAATGAAACTGAGAAGACACAAGATTGGAAAGATATTCTATACTCATGATTAGAAGAATTAGTATTGTTACCATACTCTCCAAAGCAATCTACCAAGTCAATGCAATCTCTGTGAAAACACCAATAACATTCTCCACAGAAACACGAAAAATAATTCTATCTATCTATCTATCTATCTCCAGAATAGCCAGAGCCAGCAAAAAGAACAAAACTGGAGGAATCATATTATCTGACTTCATATTATACAATGGAGCTATAGTCACCAAAACAACATGGTACTGGCATAAAAACAGATGAAATATTTGCAAACTATCCATCTGCCAATGGATTAATAAAAAACACAAAAGGAACTGCAACATCTCAATAGAAAAAAATCAAATAATCCAATTAGAAATGGGCAAAGGATCTGAATAGAAATTTCTAAAAAGAAGACATGCAAATGGCCAACAGGAAAAATGCTCCACTTCATTATCCATCTGAGGAATGCAAATCAAACTACAATGAAATATCATTTAATGTTAGTCAAAATGTTTTTTAATCAAAAATACAGGTAATAATTCTGGTGAGGTTGTAGAGAAAGGGAAAGCCTTATATACTGTTGGTAGGAATATGAATTAGTGCAACCACTGTGGAGGAAAGTATGGAAGTTTTCCAAAGAAACTGAAAATAGAACTCCCATATGACCAGGAATCCCACTGCCGGGCGTACATCCAAAGGAGAGGAAAACAGTGTATTGAAAGATAGCTGTACTGCCACGTTGATTGCATTACTATTCAGAATAACCAAGATATGAAATCAGCAAGTGTCCACCAACAGATAAATGAATAAAGAAATTTTGGTTCATATGCACAATGGAATATTATACATAGTATAACCACAAAAAGAATGAAATTCTGCCATTTGCAACAACATGGATGAAACTGGATAACATGTTATGTGACATAAGCCAAGCACAGAAGGACAAATCTTGCATGTTCTCATGTGCCTGTAGGAGCTGTATATTAAAAACAATTGATCTCATGGAGACAGAGAGTATAATGATGGTTACCAGAGGCAAGAAAGGGTAGTGGGGAGGGGAAAAACAATGGGATGTCTGGTGGATATAAAACAGACAAAATGAGCAGTATTTGATAGCATAATAAAGTCATTACTAGCAATAATAAGTGAAGGTATACATTAAAATGACTAAAAGAGTGGAACTGGAATGTTCCTGACACACAAAAAAGTTGACATGTTAACACCTCAAGCGTTAGGTGACAGATACCTCAATTACCCTGATTTGATTAATTCACATTGTATATAGTTACTGCTAACCAGTTGAAATTTATTTCAAGTATTGTGTATGGTGAAGATATAAAATTATTTTTGTTCCCAAATAGCTAAAGAGTTTTCCAGCTCATTTTACTGATTAATTTCTCATTTACCAAAAATTTAGGGTGCCACCTTTTTTTAAAAATAAAACCAAATGTTGATTTACACCAAAGAATTATGGATCTTTCACATATAAAGGTCAAAGTATTATATATACACACAGCATGGGGTGGCAGGGCTTCGACGAGAGAGTTTATAGTTTTCCCACAATTATAGGTCTACCATTTCAGTTTCACTGGAGATAGTGGCTCTGCTCCTACCTCTCAGACACATCTACAAAACTGAGGAGTAGGTCTTCTCACTGGATGGCATGTGAAGCAAAGGGAAGGTAGGAGGAAAAGAAGGTTGAAAGCTTAAAACGGAACTCAATGTGACTGCATCTCCCATTAGCTCTTAGATTTGCTAGCATGAACCCTATACAGACAATGGTTGTTTCTTTTGCAAAAAGTAGTTAAGTTATGCTCAGTAACTAACTGAATTCAAAGTGGTCAAGTCAAAGACAACAAAGATTTTGCCTTCCCCTTCCTACCAGCTATGGAGTCAGCATGTTGGGAGATGAAGGAGGAAAAGACCCAGGTAAAGAGCCAGAGAGCGGAGATATCAACATTTTAAAATAAACTAAAACTAAAATCATAAGTGAATGGTTTAGGGACAGGTCAGTATGACATGATTCATAGTGAACAAAAGGTTTTAAGATCTCTTGGCATTTGGGGTAGATTTTCAACCTCTTAATGTAATTAAGACATGCTTCCATTTAGAGTCACCAGAATAACTCAACTGAAGCACTTTTCCAGTAAAATACGAAGCAACTAGCAGTAACTATGATACTCTATAGATTGGGTCCTCCCTTCCTTTCTTTCTGCTTCCATCCTTCTGGCCTCCCTTGAGAAGCTACATTTTTTGTAATCTCTGGAGAAAAGCATGAGATACAACCCGCCCCCCCCCAAAGTGTGGGATAGTGAAAATGGGAAAAAATCAACCAAATGCAGTAGCCAGGATTGAGGCTGGTTTATCTTTGTTATACTTTAGTGATGAGGAACTAAATTGGAAAGGGAGAAAAAAATCCGCCTGTGAAATATCCCACCTTCAGGAAATTTTTCAGGGCCCTGAGTTATGAAATGTTTGAGTTAAAAAAAAAAAAAGAAAATTAGCCTATTATAACTTTTTTTTTTTTAATGACTGAACTAGTAGAAATCCACAAGTGATGGTTCAGACACGGTGCTTCTGAAGTGTTTCATCCCTCCTGGCCAGGCGCAAGCTGCATCAAGGAGAGGGTGGACTCCCCCACCTCTGCTCAGGCATCAGGAGACAGATGGAGCCATTACTGTTGAGCACCAGCGGCAGCTGCAACAGGCATCCCAAGGGGGTTGGCAGAAGCAATCACTGGCGCACCTGCCAGAGGTTTAAGAGGTGAAGGAGTAGGCACTGAAGAAATCCCTGACTTCCTGTTGACGCTGCTGACAAGCATACTGCCCCCTGGCATGCTAGTTGAACCCATTCGAGCCTGATCCTTCACAATAGTATAGAAATAAGGATGGTCCATGGCCTCCCTTGCGGTAAGCCGTGACTGGTGGTCATAACGCAGCAGCTTGTCCAGGAAATCCAAGGCCTCAGGGCTCACAAGGTGCTGGTTTTCACTGTGGACGAAGCGCTCCCATCGCTTACGAGAATGTCTGCCTAAGAGATTATTGAAACGTGGATCTAAGTCAATGTTGTATTTGTCAATATAGTCATATAAATCTTCCGTCCCCAGAACCTTGGCTATCCTCACCAACTGATCATAATTGTCATGTCCATGGAAAAATGGCTCCTTCCGAAAGATCATACTTGCCAGCATACACCCCAAGCTCCACATATCCAAACTGTAATCATACATCTGATAGTCTACAAGTAGCTCAGGACCTTTAAAGTATCGGGAAGCAACTCGGACATTATATTCTTGGCCAGGATGATAGAACTCAGCCAAACCCCAGTCTATGAGCCGTAGCTTTCTTTGTTCATGATCAATCATGACATTATGGGGCTTCACATCTCTGTGCATTATTCCCATGCTGTGACAATAATCCAGGGCCTTCAATATCTCATACATGTAAAATCGAATATCATAGTCTGTTAACATCTGGTACAACTGCTTGAAGTCTGTGTTGTGTACGAGTTCAAAAACCAAGGCAGGGGTTCGTGACACAGGGTCTTTTACAATGTCTACCAATGTGATGATATTGGGACCTCCTCTCAAATTCTCCAAAATCTTTATTTCACGCTTAATTTTCTTCTTCTTTACTGGCTTCAGAACTTTAATAACAATGTTTTCATTATTTGTGACACTGACGGCTTCAAATACTTCACTGTATTTACCCCGGCCTAATTTTCCAACAAGCTGGTAGTCATCTTGATTTCCCCATTCCACCACATGTGACTCATAATCCCAGTATTCTCGGGGTCTATGGGTATTAACATCTGTGTAAACTCTGGCTCTGCTTGGCACGGGTCCCGACATGTCAGACAGGTTGGCGGATAAAGTTGGTCTTGATGTTTAGAGATCTGGCAAGTCACCGTGTTCAGAGGTAGCTGGGGGTAAGACCTTGTTTCAGACTTGTTTTCAAACTGTGGTGGTAGCGCAGCAGTTGCGTCCCCTCTCCCCTCTCCTTACACAGACAATATGGCGGCGGCGACAGAGGAGACACAAGACTCGGCCGCCAGCGGCAGGGACCAGAGCGAGGCTGAAGCCTCCGCCGGAAGCGGAAACCCCCTCCTACTAGGAGGCGGGGCAAAACTGCTTACCTAGGGTGCCGCCTTTGTGACACGTTGCATGACTGTCAATGACTGTCAATGACATATATAATGATTTATCAAGGCATTCTTACACCATTTTTAAAAGCTTTTAGTTACTAAACCTTTATGATGCATATTAAAATACATCTTACTTGTAGTCCCAGCTACTTGGGAGGCTGAGGCAAGAGAATCACATAAGCCCAGGAGTTGGAGGTTGCTGTGAGCTGTGACATCACAGCACTCTCTACCAAGGGTGATAAAGTGAGACTCTGTCTCTAAAAAAAAATACATCTTACTTTGGATTTCAGCTTCTACTCAAAGAAGGGACCCAAAGCCATTGTTTTCAATGGAAAATGTATGAAACAGTGGTTTTCAGACATTGGAAATCAAACAGTGTAGGACAGTGATCCCTAAGAGAGGGCAGACAAATGAAGTGAACCTTATGACTATCCAAGCTTGCTACTCAGAGACAATTTCCCTGCAGCAATGCAGAGGGGAGGAACCAGATGAAGCCTGCTCCTCTCCTTGAGTTGAGTTTATAGAACAGAGTTCCAAAGAAGAGGGTGCCCAAAGAGGTTTTCCAGCCATCTGTATAGGACCTCATTGACTCTTTACCTGAGTCATGATGTGTGCATGTATGTAATAGAACTATCAGAGACTGGGAAAAAAAGAAAAACTCAAAAATACTACAGGGAAAGTCTCCAGAACTGACAGTGTCAGAAATAGTTCTAGCTCCCAGTAACCAGAGAGAAAAGTTCATAATTCATAGGGCATTAGGTAGAATAATCACATAGGTATTATATAAACTGAGTCAAGAGGCAAAATCAGACCTACCCAGAAAACTACTCAGATCTCATCTAACAAAGCTTAATATAAAATCTCTAAAATACTTTATTTACCAGTTACTTAACTGAATCCTAGAACAAAGGTCAAGAATTAGTATTTTGGGGAATGAAAAACGTCTAACCACCAAAATTACAAAGATATAGGGAATTTGATACAAATGATAGAGAAGATAGAATTAGTAGATAAGGATATTAAAACAATTATAGTTATATTCCATATGTTATATAAGATAGAAGATGATTGAACATATTAAGTAGAGACTTGGAAAAAATAGAAAGACCCACATGGAATGTTAGAGATTAAAATATCATAATATTTTGGCTCAGCACCCATAGCACAGTGGTGACGGTAATGTCCACATACATCATGGATGGCAGGTTCGAACCCAGCCCAGGACAGCTAAGCAACAATGACAACTTCAACAGAAAAATGGCCAGATGTTGTGGCAGGTACCTGTAGTCCCAGCTACTTGGGAGGCTGGAGCAAGACAATCACTTAAGCCCAAGAATTTGAGGTTGCTGTGAGCTGTGATGTAATGATACTCTACCAAGGGTGACATAGTGAGACTCTGTCTCAAAAAAAAAAAAAAACGTATAATATTTGAGAAGAAAAATACTCTGGATGGGATTGATGACCCATTGGACTTCCCAGAAGATCAGTGAAGACATAGCCATAATAACTACTCAAAATGAAATGTAGTGAGAAAAAAGACTAAAAATGTATACAGTAATGCACCACATGATGTTTCAGTCAATGATGGACCACATATATGACAGTGGTTTCATGACATCATAATATTGCATTTTTATTGTGCCTTTTCTATGTTAAGATACATAAATACTTATCATTGTATCATAATTACCTATAGTATTCAGTGCAGGAAAATGCTGTATGGGTTTTAGCCTGGGAACACAGGCTATATCATACAGCCTAGGTGGGCTGTAGGCTATGCCATCCAAGTTTCCGTAGGTACCTCCGTGATATTTGTACAATGATAAAATTGCCTAATGATACATTTTTCAGAATATCCCCATTGTTAGGCAATACATGACTATAAACAGAACAGCAATATCATGTGACATAGGTATAATTGGGATCTTCCAAGGAGAATAGAGAGAAGGAAACAGAAAAAAAGAATTAGAAATCAAAAAAAGTACAATTTTGATGAAAACTATAAACTCTTAAGAAACTCAATGAACTTCAAATGTAATAAGCAAAGAGAACTACACAAATTTGTAACATTATAAAACTGCTTGAAATAATTTTGCATCATCAGCTGTTCTTTTTTATTACCAATAAAAAAGTAATAAAAAATAATTATAATGTAAAAGTCTGAAAATTGATATAAGCAGAAAACAAAATGAATTAGAATATTCACTTACTGTGACAGGTATACCAGAAATAACACTTGGTGTGATTTTTTATTGAGCTCTTGCAATGAATTCATTTGTTAATGATAATTTTCCAATTGATTGCTTTGAAATTTTAAAGAAAATATTATGTTGTCACCCAATAATGGTAATTTCTACATGTTTTATTAATATATTATCTCTTGGCAGGGCACTGTGGCTCACGCCTGTAATTCTAGCACTCCTGGAGGCCGAGCGGATGGATTGCTTCAGCTCACAGGTTCGAGATCAGCCTGAGCAAGGGCAAGACCCCATAGAAAAACTGAAGACAAGAGAATCTCTTGAGCACCAAGAGTTGGAGGTTGCTGTGAGCTATGACACCATGGCATTCTACCCAGGGTGACAGCTTGAGACTGCCTCAATTTAAAAAGAAAACTGTTATCTCTCTCTCTCTCTTCTGCTCCCCCTTTACTTTATATGGTACCATTTGATTTGGAGGGATTTTTATAGAACTCTTTTTTTTTTTTTTGAGATGGAGCCTCAAGCTATCCCCCTGGGTAGAGTGCCATGGCATCACAGCTCATAGCAACCTCCAACTCCTGGGCTCAAGCGAGTCTCCTGCCTCCGCCTCCCAAGTAGCTGGGACCACAGG